>JACXGM010007407.1:0-30725 GCA_016801145.1 Umbra pygmaea
TTTGACAGCACGAACGGATTGCCAGGCATACCTGTAAAAACGCAAACCCAGCGCGCTACAGCCATGGAAGCAGCAAACAAACGAACGAGATCATAGAGATTCTAGACAACCTAAAAAAACTATGCATGTTTCTAAACGGTTCCATGACCATAGACGTAGTAAAACACCGTTCGCTTGTCATGATTGCGCTGATCTTGTTTGTCACATTAGTTTCGATTCTTGGAGTACCAAAACGCTGGCTGTCCGTTTTACATATAGCACATTTAAATATTTGGATTAATTTGTCACAAAATAAAGTGCACTCTGTCAATGAGTTCAGAAATGAATGATATAACTGTTTCGAACGTGTTGGTTTATTTGACCAACTTTTGAAGCGCTTTACTCAAGTTGTTCTCTTGATCTCTCCATGGCGGCAATTTATTGTTTATTTAATTTATAACACTGTCATTAATTAGCCTATTGTGTTGGCACCCTCTGCTGTTTCCCCCTGCTTTCTTAGTTTTCCCCGTGATTTTGTCTATATCGCGAATATAAGACAACCCCCAATTTTTCAGCCTATTTTTAGGACAAAAACCTTGTCTTATATTCAGGTATATACGGTATATCGGGACATGTCAGTACTTTTTTAACACAGTAAACCAGCTACACACATTTTTGAGTGGATCCGATAGACATGCTTGATTCATAGAAATATAGAAAGAGTTGCGTCTCGGCAGACCATGTATTGAGCTACAAAGATCCATGGAAATATGATGGAGTTCAAAATCAAGGTCTGTAAGTGTTGTTACTGCAATATGTCATTTTAGAGGCCCTTGCAGAGTTTTTAGAGGCTTGTGGACAAACCAAATTAGAAGCTGATGTCCTCTTACAACAAATCCAGAACGATACGTTTTTATTAGTGTTAGTTTAGTTTAGTAAATTGTTTGACACTAGTGATTTTTCTACAAAGGATTACAAAGTGCTAAATTATCTGTAACAGACTGTATTGGTTTAATTGAAATCCTCAAAACCAGCTTTTTTACATTCCGAGATAACTCAGCGGGAGACTTTGATTAAGTGCTCAAGCTAACAGAAGAGATGATTAAGCATGATGTTAGTAATTGGGATGTGAGCACATCATGGCAACAAAAACTGCAGGTAAAATTGGCGGATGCTGTAGTCACAACTTTATTGTGGAAAACATCCACAGGACATGCCTGTTATGTCTAAAGATACCATTTTATAGTGCCGATCGCCGTGGTAGATTGTGATATACTGTAGGCATTGAGAATATAAAGTGTGTGAAGATGAGTTTCATTTTATTGGCAAGTTGGGAACTGGTCTAGTCACCGTCTCATTTTAATAGCCTGTGCCATATATAGGCTAACGAAGTAGCATATACACTACTATAAAATAATTGTATTATGAAATAATATGTGGTGCACATCGCAAAGTAAATAGGTAAAAAAAATGAATAAATTCCTATACATATTTTTCTAGGCCAAAAATATTATTCTGGCTACGCCCCTGCATTTTTCCCCTTTAAATTTCACAAATCTTTTTTTATTTTTATCAGCATTTCTCAAGCAAAGCTTTTGTACTGTTTTTATCATAAAATAACTACAAAAACATGTGTTGGCCAGCTATCTGTTGGAATTTGAAAAAAATATATTATATTTAGTTCAAACTAATACCTACTGTAACTCGCAAAAATATATGCATTGCATAAAACATTAATGATATTTCCAAACTCAAAATTCTTAGATCACCTGTAACATCCACCTTGAATGATATGCGGTCATCTACAGCCTCACAGCTGTACACTCCAGAGTGACTGAGCTCCGCTGATTGGATGATCAAAGCCCTTAAAGCACCCTCTGATTGGATGTGGACTCCCCTTTTTTTAAGGAGCTTTTTTCCATCTTTGTACCAGTACACCTGGGCAGTTGAATCTGAGATTTCACATTGTAGTATAATGGGGCAGCCTGCTTCAATAAACTTGTTCCTTGCCACTTCTGGAAGATCTGAAAAACTCACGGGAGGAGCTATAAAATCTTTAGCAGGAGCTATAAAAATATATTACAAAACACAGAACACACTTGTTTTAGAGTGTTCTATGTTGTAATAATTCAAACATACTGGCAGTGAATTTGACATTTCCCAGATATTTTGTCCCCAGAATAATGATCCTGAAACTTTGGTTAATGTGCACATCAAATTCTTTTGTGTTTACTCTCTACACACAATATCTGTGCAGGTTTCATATAGTGAAATAAGTGTCTACAGGATCTCATAATGACTGTATAAATAATATTTAGTATAGTATCGTCCAGCAGATGTTTTATGCATAATAAGCAAGGTCTACAGTTGGTAAACACGTCTGATATATTGAAGAAGAAATGTTTGTGCATTTATCCCCATTAAACATATTAACAGAGAAATGTAAAGAAAAGGAAAACAAAAATGTCTAAAATAGAGGTAAAGAAACATGCGCCAATTGAAATATGTAAAGAGAAGTAGCGCTACTGTAAAGAAGCATGGTAAGAAGCTTCAGGATCTTTGTTCAGGAAAATAAAATGTCAGAGAAAAGTTTAATCCACAGTCATCAACTATTTGAATAGGGAACCTTATAAAACACTTTTTTGTCTTTTCTTCTTTGTATGTTCATTATTACAAAGATATATCTCACATTAGTCAGAATGTGACAGGGTTGAATGGTTAAAATAAAATGTATATACAATATTTAATACTATTTGGTCAACTGTCATATGAAAAATGCAAA
Source organism: Umbra pygmaea (assembly GCA_016801145.1). Lineage (NCBI taxonomy): Eukaryota > Metazoa > Chordata > Actinopteri > Esociformes > Umbridae > Umbra > Umbra pygmaea. The sequence continues at coordinate 2,762 of JACXGM010007407.1, forward strand.
ACCCTTAATATACTGTTCTTAAAGAAGGCATAAAAAATAATAAATTCACCTTGAACATCCACTTTGAAAGTTATGGCATCATCAGCAAGACTACAGCAGTAGATCCCAGAGTCAGAGAGCTCTGCAGAGTGAACAACAAGTCTCCTCATATTGGCTTTGCTTTGGATGTCGAGGCCAGGTTTTGGAAATAGTTTCATATCGTCTTTGGACCAGCAGACCTGGGCTGTAGTATCTGACAGCTCACATTGCAGTACAATGGGATAACCCACTTCTATGGATTTGTTCCTCTCCATTGGTGACAATGCCATGATCTTCTGTGATGGATCTAAAGGATATGAAGATGTGTGGGGAAAAAATGGTTGGTCTTTTAAATAGTTTTTCAGGAAATGTGTTAGCCTACTTCCTTAGGAACACAATCCAGACCATCAAATATAATCATGATGAAAATATTCATAACATAAATTAAGAACACATTTACACTTAATTCAAACGTTACATTTCAGTGTCTTAAACATTGAGGTCGTATTATGTGAAGCAAAGTTGCAAATCACCTTTGACCTCCACTTTAAATGTGAGGGTATCATCTGATGTTGTGCACTCATATGTTCCATCATGTGACAGTTTAGCTGATTGGATAAATAGTGTCCTTGTGTTGTCATATGACTGGGTTTTTATTCCACTTTGAGGTAGGAGTTTTGTTCCATCTTTGAACCAGTACACCTGGCCAATTGGATCTGATAGCTCACATTTCAGCAGATTTGGGCAGCCTGCTTCAATAGAGTGGTTCTTTTCAGTATCTAGAAGTGCTGAGAACCTCACAGGAGGAGCTACATCAATGATCATAAAGGAATATGTTCACAATTTTATTGTCTTATATGTTTAAAAATATATATAGTTACGGTTCACCAATTCAAAGATGTTTAATTTATTAAATGTGTTAATACTAAAATGAATTAAAACTGCAAATACACAAAATAAAGACTAGACTTAGCAGAAGAAAACATGCAACAAATACAATACACATTGGAAAACAAACAACAAAATAGCATAGCAGTGGGTAAGAGTCAAGGGTTGTGAAATGTCAAAGTAACTTACAGTAAAAAGACAGAATAATGTTGATGACAAAATACAGGCGATTGGACAAAGTAATGTCAAAGACGTGACTTCATAAGAAATAAGGCTGATATAAGTACTAGTTTACACAGATGATTGGTCAAACTAATTTGTGCTCTAGGTACCACGGTTATCATTATTTAATCTACTGGAGCATAAAGGAGTTCAAATCATATAATGAATATGAAAAAGTGCAGACTTTAATTTGTAATGAGGGTATTTACTTTCAAATCAGTTGAACAGTTTAGCAATTACAGCACGTTTTTAGGGTCTCCCCTTTTTCAGGGGCCAAAAATAATTGGACAATTGGCTGCTCGGATTTTCCATGGCTAGGTGTCTTTCCCTGATTAGTTCATTTACATGTAATCAGATAAAATGTACTGAATATATTTGATTTAAAGTGTAGCATTTGCATTCAGAATCTGTTGCTAACAGTAAATATGAAGTCCAGAGGTGTCACTGCCAGTGGGGGGAAAAATCAAAACAAACCTATTGGAAAGATAGCAAAATCATTAAGTGTGGTCAAATCAACTATTTGATACATTCTTAAAATGAATGAAAACTCCTGGAATACCAAGTAAACTAACTGGAAAACAACTGTGTTGGATGACAGAATAATTCATTCCCTGGTGAAGAAAAACCCTTCACAATAGTTAGCCTGATCACGAACACTCTCCAGGAAATAGGTGTAACTGTGTCAAAGTCAACAATCAAGAGAATACTTCACTAGAGTATATACAGAGTTTCTACTACAAGGAAGAGCCGACTACAGTTTGCCTAAAATATATACTGTATATACATATATATACAGTGAGGGGAAAAAATCCCTGCTGATTTTGTACATTTGCCCACTGACAAAGACATGATCAGTCTATAATTTTAATGGTAGGTTTATTTGAACAGTAAGAGACAGAATGACAACAAATAAATCCAGAAAAACAAATTTCAAAAAAGTTATTCATTGACTTGCATTACATTGAGTGAAATAAGTATTTGATGCCCTCTCAATGAGCAAGATTTCTGGCTCCCAGGTGACTTATACAGGTAACAAGCTGAAATTAGGAGAACTCCCTTAAAGGGAGTGCTCCTAATCTGAACGTGTTACCCGTATAAAAGACACCTGTCCACAGAAGCAAGCAATCAATCAGATTATAAACTCTCCACCATTACCAAGACCAAAGAGCAGTCCAAGGATGTCAGGGACAAGATAGAAGACCTACATAAGGCTGGAATGGGCTACAAGACCTTCCCCAAGCAGCTTAAAGGTCTGGGGCTCTATGCAATGTCTCACGTCATGGATTTGCAATGATCATGAGAATGATGAGGAATCAGCCCAGAACCACACGGACCATAGTCACCAAGAAAGCAATTGGGAACACATTATGCCGTGAAGGACTGAAATCCTGTAGCCCTCTCAAGATCCCCCTGCTCAAGAAATTACTACATGTACAAGCCCATCTGAAGCTTGCCAATGAACATCTGAATGATACAGAGGAGAACTGGGTGAAAGTGTTGTGGTCAGATGAGACCAAAATCAAGCTCTTTGGCATCAACTCAACTCGCCGTGTTTGGAGGAGGAGGAATGCTGCCTATGATCCCAAAAAAACCATCCACATTGCCAAACATGGAGGTGGAAACATTATGCTTTGGCTGTGTTTTTCTTCTAAGGGGACAGGACAACTTCACCGCATCAAAGGGACAATGGACGGGGCCATATAGCGTCAAAATCTTGGGTGAGAACCTCCTTCCCTAAGATAGGGCATTGGAAATGGTTTGTGGATGGGTATTCCACCATGACAATGACCCAAATGACACGGGCAAGGCAACAAAGGAGTGGCTCAAGAAGATTGCACATTAATATCCTGGAGTGGCCTAGCCAGTCTCCAGACCTTAATTCCATAGAAAAAAGGGAGCTGAAGGTTCGAGTTGCAAAACGTCAGCCTCGAAATCTTGATGACTTGGAGAGGATCTGCAAAGAGGAGTGGGACCAAATACTCTCCTAAGGTGTGCAAACCTGGTCTCTCACTGTTCAAATAAACCTACCATTAAAATTATGAATGATGATTACTTTGTCAGTGGGCAGACATACAAAACCAGCAGGGGATAAAATAAATATTTCCCTCATTGTGTAAATGCTCCAATTCAGCCAAATGCTGCAAAACCCATTGAACAGTGATTCCCAGTGCAGATGGCCAAAGCATGCTGCAAAAGCGACTCAAGACTTTTTAAATCAAAGAGGTGGAATGTTCGGCAAAGGCCAACTCAATCACCTGACCTGAATCCAATTGAGCATGCAATTCACTTTTTCAAGGCAAAACACCCAAGAACAAGCAGGAAATGAAGACAGTTGTGGTAAAGGCCTGGCAGAGCAGAACCAGGGAAGAAACCCAGCATCTGGTGATGTCTATGGATTCTATACCTCAGGCAGACATTGACTGCAAAGAATTTGCAAACAAGTATTAAAACTCACAAAATAATTAATGATTATATCCCTTTGTCCCTTTATCTTTGGTTTTGAGGCCCTGCAATATATAAAAAAATTGTTGTAATTACTACATGGTTCCTACAATAATTTTGACAAAAACCCTTAAATTAAAAATGAAAGTCTACACTTAAAGAACATATTGTTTCCTTTCAAATCCATTGTGGTGTCATACTTGGATTCAAAACTATGACAATATGTCACTGTCCAAATATTTTCAAATCTGACTGTAGGTCATTAATTGATGAGATAATTGCATGCTTATCTTAAGCTCATTATCCAATTATTATCCTCTATTATATAAGCTTGAAATGGAAAGTTAGCATATACATTTTTTTTGTTGATACAATATACTACCAGCCATCTGTTAGTTACCGCTGCAGGACATGACTAGTTAATTTATAAATTGACATCACCTTTAACTTCCACAGTGAATTGGATGCCATCATCCATTGTTTCACAACGGTACACACCAGAGTGAGAAACCTGTGCTAATTGGATAACTAGAGTCCTCAAAATTCCATTTGATTGGATGTCTACTTTACTTTGCTTTTGGAGCTTTGTCGCGTCCTTGTACCAGTACACTTGTGCAGTTGGATCTGAGAGCTCACATTGCAGTACAATGGGGCAGCCAGCTTTGATGTACTTCCTCTTATCAGCATCAGCAATTGTTAAAAACTTCAGAAGTGGAGCTACAGGGTTTAATATGGAGAATATTTGGTTATTAAATAGGAAGTAGAGGCTAATGCTATGAAGAATAATGTATCTTCTACTGAATGTTTCTATGTTAATTTACTTCTTTCATATCAATAATTACTTTGTGAATCACAATACCTACAAAACACAGGCCTAATAGCTTTTGGAACATTCCACCACTATTTCTGGCAATTTTAGCAAGTTTAAATCTGAACTGAAGTTAGAAAAAGTTACTGTAAATAAGTAGGCTACTTCGACAAAAATCAACTGATGTATCGTTAATGTTAACATATATCTATGCTGTGCTAAACATGCCACGGGTTCTCAAATAATTTAATTAAGTAGTTCAGCCATATGTAAATTATCAATAATGCAACACTATATATTAAAAAAACCTGAGTATGAATTGTAAATAAAAAATATTTAGGAAACTGTGTTTGAATGGTAACAGTTCTACTGATAAACTTTGAAGTACACAATGCGTTCAATGTATTAAAATTAGATTTTTATGAATTTACGATATATATTAAATTACTCGCAAAATACTGTCTGCACTTCAACCTCGTAATTTTATCCTTCAAACTCGAAGTGCTAGATTACAAAACCAAAATAACAAAAACTGGTCACAGTTTGAACATCATTGCAATGCCAATCAAAGCATTATAGGACATACACTTAGTGACGTACTGTGACAAGTTGTCAAACGACTAATGTCTAAGTTACAAAAACGATTAATAAAATGGTTCAATCTATGAAAAGGATGCTTGTAGCTTTGTGGGGCTATCATGTTTAGAATGTGATGTCAATCTAGAACCACAATTTTGCACCTTATTTCCTATAAATGGCATTGCTAAGATCTAGCGGTTGGCTTGGACAAAACATTTCTCTTTTGTTTTTCGGGGGATTTTTACCCTAATTGGTCATGTCCAATTCCCCCTTGACCTTGTCTCACCTGCAACGCCTCAGCAAGCCAGTCAGATTATTATCACACTGCTCATGCAGCACATAAACCTTTGGTTGAAACATGCGTGGGAGAATACACATTCATCAACTATGCAAGCATTCTTCAGGTGCCTAACCTACATTAAAGGTGTCGCTAGAGAGAAATGTGGTAAGGTATTCTCGTCTGACTATCCACCAGCCCACCCCAGGCAGAGCTGTAAGAATTTTATGGAGCCCCATGCATAGCTCATGCAATACAATAATAATTTTACTACTGGCCTAATTTCATTTCAGAATTACAATGTTTGGCCCATGTGTTAGTAATGAATTCTTTCTAAATTGGCTAATTGGGGCACTGCATCATTTGTGGGGGAAGATATGTTAACCTTTGCTTTGTTAGAAAACTATAAAGCAGTCCAAAAGAACATAATAAATGATCACCTTTAACGTTCACATGAAACTGCATGACATCATCTGTTGTCTTACAGCGGTACACTCCTGCATCAGACAACCTTGCAGATTTCACAACCAATTTCCTTATGGCACCTTTCGATTGCATTTCAAGTCCATTCTTTTCAAGAAGCAGCGTTTCGTCCTTGTACCAGGAAACATTGGCATTTGCATGCGATATATCACAACGCAGTACAATAGGACAGCCAACTTCAATGGACTTATTCCTCTCAGCTTCACATGGTGTTGTGATCCTCACAGGTGGTGCTGGGGATGTGTGACGTAGTATTAAGAGACATATGCATACCTATTAGTAAAAGGTTCTATGACATAATGGCTCTAGTTGCTAGAGAAAATCTCAATAAAAATATTAGTCATGCCAATTCTTCAATTATCTCAAATTAATAAGCAAAAAATCAATACATTTGTCATGTATAACACAAGTGAAATCCAAATTTCAAATCGCTTCATAATTTTGGTTAGACTGAGATGTCTATGCATTCATGTTAATGTGACTTTGAATCTTTGAAGCTACAATATTTAGACAAATTGTTATAATTCATCCAAGATCAAAGTATTACAATTTACTAATTTTGAGTTTTATTATAATATGACTGAATTTGAGTAAGAACAAATAGAGCTACTGTCAAGGATTGGTTAAAGCAGTCTATTGTTTTTACACAATGTAAACATTGTGCCCATCAGTTTGCTTGTTCAATAAAGCTAACCAAATTAAATCACCTTCAACGTCCACCTTAACTGCTATTACATCATCATCAAAGTTACTTTCACAATCTCTTAATTGATAATGCTCTGCTGACTGTAGAGTTGCTGTTTTCATGGCCATAGGGAGCTCTGCTGATTGGAGAGTTGGTGTCTTGGAGGTATTAAACCTTGCTGACTGGAGAGTCGGTGTATTCGTGCAGGGACAGAGCTCTGCTGATTGGGGAGTTGGTATCTTTATTGAGCCACAGACCTCTGGTGATGGTAGAGATGGTGTTTTCATGGGACCACACTCTGTTGAACGGTGAGATGGTTTATGTATGGAGCCATAGAGCTCACGGGATTGAAGAGGTTGTGTTTGCATAGAACAAAAAAGCTCAGCTGACTGCTCCATAGTTGGTATCTGCATAAAACCACAGACCTCTGCTGATTGGCATGTTGTATGCACAGGGTCACAGAGGTCTGCTGATTGGACAGTCGATGTCTGCACAGAGCCACAGCAATCTGCTGATTGGAGACGTAGAGTCTCCATGGAGTAATAGAGCTCTGCTGACTGGACAGCCGAAGTCTGCACAGAGCTGCAGAGATCTGCTGATTGCAGAGTTGTTTTCATGGAGCTATAGACATCTTCTGATTGGAGAGGTGCTGTCTTTATAGTGTCATAGAGGTTTACTGTTTGGGAAGTTGCTGTCTCCCTAGAGCTACATATATCTGCAGATTGGGGAGTTGCTGTCTTTATAGAGTCAAAGAGATTTGCTGATTGGAGAGTTGCTGTCTCAATGGAGCTATTGACATCTGTTGATTGGGTAGTTGCTGTCTTTATAGAGTCATAGAGATTTGCGGATTGGAGAGTTGCTGTCTCAGTGGAGCTATAGATATTTGCTGATTGGATAGTTGCTGTCTTTATAGAGTCATATAGATTTGCTGATTGGAGAGCTGCTGTGTCAATGGATCTGTGGAGATCTGCTGATTGGAGAGTTCCTTTTGTTATACAAGTGTCACAGAGATCTGCGGATTGGAGAGTTCCTTTCTTCATATAGTTATAGAGATCTTCTGATTGGAGAGTTCCTTTCATTGTAGAGTTATAGAGATCTGCTGATTGGAGACTCCCTTTCTTTATAGGGTCATAGAAATTGGCTGATTGGAGTGTGCCTTTCTTTATAGAGTCATAGAGATCTGCTGATTGGATTATTGCTGTCTTTTGGGAACAGCTTTCTGCTGATGGAAGATGTGTCACCATGGAAAAATGTTCTGCAGGTTGCAGACTTGTCGTCTCCATGGAATATACATTATATGGTTGAAGATGTTGGCTGTCCGAGTCGCAGAAGTTCTGGGGAGTAGGGTCCGAGAGCTCACAGTCAACCTGACACGGGCAGACCTCTTCAGTAGTCTTGTTCGTCCCATTCGCTTGGTCAGCTGAGACCTTCACAGGTGCAGCTATATACATTGTGGTGCACACAGAGAAAGGTTTTCAATTGATGTTCTGTGTGACTTATTTTAAAATAATTTTCTAAAAGGTATTACACATCGTGTGTTAGCATGGATGAGTTAAGAGAAAACCGATGGCAAAGGTTAACCATGAAGAGTGGCGACCAGATAGAGAGCTGGTCTATTAACAAGTTAAGACCTACAGTAACAGTACATTTCGCAACAGTCATGTTGGTACTTGGTTCAATACATCACTCATTCCAGTTTAGCCACTCGTACATACGTTGTCCAATGTTGTGATAAGAGCTCATTGCAACAGAGACAGATGCTGGGCAGAAAAGGTAACATGAAGATTCAATGATGAACAAGACATAAGATGGGCTTCAAGAATGGTAAAGCTGGATGTTACAAGCGTAATTGTTGTTTGTGACTGTTAAGAATGAAGAATTAGAAAATGACATACTACACAATGAACATGGATATTAGTATGAAGGAATTCAGCTGCTCCCAGACCATTCAATTTCAAAAGCCAAAATAGTAGCATGAAATGAGATGGATTATAGTAAATACAACATCAAAAATACATTTTACACCACTGTCTTTATGTGCTTTGAAGCATGGAATACACTAGCTAATACACCACCATTGTTAGTGGCATGTATATTGCTGGGTTAAAATGGGTTGGGCTAGGGTTGAAATAGCATAATATCACCTTTGATTTCCATAGTGTTTTGGGAAGACTCATCAGATATCTCACCATTCTCACCGCCAGAGTGAGACAGCTCTGCTGTTTGGACAAAGCCACAGAGAAAATATTAAGCTGGATGATAGCCTCAACCATGTAAATGCTTTTGTCAGATTCTAATATTCAGTAGAAAAGGGTGTATGTAGAGCACCACCTTTGATGTTCACATTAAACTGTGTGGTGTCACCAGCTGTTTGGCAGCCAAACCTCCCAACATCGGACATGTCATCTGATTGGATGAACATTGTCCTTGTACTACCCTTTGATTGGCTGTGAAGTCCATGAGGTGGGTAGATCTGGGTTCCATCTTTGCGCCAGCAGGCTTGGGCAATGGGGTCGGAAATCTCAAACTGCTGTACAATTGAGAGGCCCGCTTCTAAGGACTTGTTCTTCTCAGCTTCAGGAGGAACCAAGTATGTAAGGGGTGGAGCTATATATAATTATTGGAGGATAATTCAGGGTCAGTTATTTTAAGTGGTTGTAAAATGGCATTAAAAAGAAGCATTTTCAACAATAAAGCATCTTGCTTTTTAAGAATTAGCTCAAGACATGTAAGAAGACAATCCAGAAGCTACAGCGTTAGTTGCAACTGAGACTACATTAAAGCAAACATTTGACAAAATCACCTGGGTTTTGTACAATTAACGGGGCAACATCATCCACTGTTGCACAATAATATGCCCCAGAGAAGGAGGGGTGTGCCGGTTCGACAACCAGCGTCCTCCTGGAGTCCTCGTATTTGAAATGAGATCCAGTGTCATAGATAAGCTCAACTTTGTCCTTCTGCTGTGAAACCTGGGCAATAGGGTCTGAGATCTCACAGGGTAGTTCATTTGGGCAGGTTGCTTCAAGTGACTGGCTCCCCACAACCACTGGTGAAGGTAAGATCTTCACAGGTGGAGCTAAAGATGATCATCAACGTTATAATTGTGTAATTTTCAGCAGATAACAATACATGGGGGCAGTGAGGGGCTTATAATAAAGCTTCCACAAACTGACTAATCTGTAATTCCTCAGACCAGTTTCAAAGAGACAAACCCATTACTTACTAAATAAAATCATGAGAACCAATATTAGTTCATTTTTAATAAGAATAAAATCAAGTCTTCAAATTATTTTTTGAGAAGCAGACGCTATTATAAAAAAACAGTTTGACAGACAAAACAAATATCCACAAATGTTAGTTGCGTTTAACCTCCACAAAGTGCTCTTGGGTTACTTTGTATGAGATGTTAACTAAAAAGTCACAAATCACCTTTGAGATCCACAGTCAACTGGAGAGTGCCATCAGAAGTCTCACAGTTGTACAGCCCTGAGTCAAAGAGCTCTGGTGAGTGGACATTGCAACTCCTCATGATGCCATCAGATTGGATGTCCATTCCAGCCTGTGGGACAAGCTTTTCCCCATCCTTACACCAGGAAACCTTGTCATTGGGGTCTGTTACCTCACATTGGAGTTCAAAAGGGTCTGCTTCAACCGACATGGTCTTCTCAATATCTAAGATAGTTGAGAACTTCACTGGCACAACTAGCAATCTATAGTTGTACTATATATATATATATATATATATATATATATATATATATATATTATAATAATATTAAAATAATATTATATATTATTTTTATTATTTATGTTTATGTACTTAAACCAAGCATGTTTAAATAACCAGACACAGATTTATAAACCATTTGAGCAAGTAGAAAGAATAAAATGTACACTTTTTGAAAGAGCATTGTTAAAAAACACAGAGATTATTAGTTGCATTTGAACATAGACACAGAGGTTTAAAGGATATAAAGCAAAGGCAGAAAGGGCAAAATCACCTTTGATATCCACATGAAACTCCATGGTATCATCCGTCGAGGTACAACTGTACATGCCAGAGTGAGTCAGCTCAGCTGACTGAACAACCAACATCCTCATGTTGCCTTCAGATTGGATATCTATTTCATGGTTTGAAAAGAGCTGTGTTCCATCCTTGTACCAGCACACCTGGGCAGTTGGGTCTGAGAGCTCACACTGTAGTACAATGGGGCAGCCTATTTCGATGAACTTGTTCCTCACCGCTTCTGGAAGTGCTGAGAACCTCACAGCGGGAGCTATAGATATATCTTAAGTTATTGCAATCCATAAAAACATTGTCGGTTTGATAAGGTCACAATAGTTAATTATGTCACAATATCCTAATTGGTTTGATTAGATAATGCATCATTTTTTAAACTTATTTTAGTTATTTTCGTTTTTTCAGTTCAAAATGGCAGTTATGTGAAACTAGGTAGCAAGATTTAGTGATGTCAACATATAATACAAGACCATCGTTAGTCGCTTTTCTAAGAGGGCGTTGGTTAATTTTGAATAGAGTCCAAAATAAAAGTGTTTCACCTTTGATGTCCACATTGAACTTGATGGCATCACCCTTTGTCTTGCAGCTGTATGACCCACAGTGGTATATCTCTGCAGAGTTTACAACTAGTGTCCTTTTGATTCCATCTGACTGGATTTCTATTCCACTTTGAGGTAGCAGCTTTGTTCCATTCTTGTACCAGTACACCTGGGCAGTTGGATCTGAGAGCTCACATTGCAGTACAATGGGACAGCCTACTTCAACAGACTTGTTCATCTCCTCTTCTGGAAGTGCTGAAAATCTCACAGGTGGCACTATGGATGTTTAGATATTACAATGGTTTGGTTATGTCTGTGTCAATAATTGTATGTCTGATGTGTGAAGCAAGCATTAAACTGAATACCTACTTGAAGGAAAGATGCCAGTCAGGTCTTGCTAGAATTTTTTTTTCACTTACCCTCAACTTCAACATTGAATCTTATGACATCATCAATGGCATCACAGCAGTACACTCCGGAATGGGAGAACTCGGCCGACTGGATGACAATTCGTCTCATGGTGCCTTCTGACTGGATATGTAGACCCTCAACTGTGTGCAACTCAACCCCATTCTTGTACCAGTTGACTGGGACTGCAGGGTCTGACAACTCACAATAGAGTACAATGGGGTTGCCAAGTTCAACAAATTTATTACGGTCCATCTCCGACAGTGGTGTGAACTTCACTAGAGGAGCTGTAAATTTCAGGGAAAAAATTAATACATTTTTTCTCATCAAACAACATAATTGCATGAATGCAATACAGTAACAAAATGCACCGAACAATTTTGGATGTAAACCATGTTTACCTTGAATATAAAGTGCTGCTGAATCTCGTATTCCGTAGGCAATGAAGGTGATCTCTGCACCGTTATCTGTGTCTTGTACCCCTCGTATGCGTAATGATTGGTGCGTTCGAGACCGTCGCATTGAGTAACGTTCATCCTCCAGAAGTTGAGTGCCATTCAAGAACCATGATCCAATAACTGACGCAGTGAGCTCAATGGAAAAGCAGGCATCCTGGCCTTCTGGCACCAAGGCATCTTGTAGAGGGGCTTGTATTCTGGTCACAGGGACTGAAAATCATAGCAGTATTACAGTATTAATTAATTACAATAGCTCTTCACTTAAATGTGGGTTTATGAGCATTAGAAGGTTTAGAATTTTGTGTGTCTATTATTTCGTTTCTGGGAATATTTTGTATTATCTTTTGTTCTTACTTGTTGAAATGGCTGAGCGAAGAAATTAACTAGCTCACAGTTCAGTTATTTTGAGTTTCTAACTAGCTTTTTCTAAGAGATTGGGTGTACAAGTGGCTCAGTCATCCATGAGGAACTCAAAGTAGAGCCACTGCTCCTTTTCATAGAATGGAGCCAGTTGAGGTGTTTCAGGCGTCTGGTAAGGATGCCCCCTGGGCACCTCCCTAGGGAGGTGTTCCAGGCACGTCCAGCTGGGAGGAGGCCTCGGGGAAGATCCAGGACTAGGTGGAGAGATTATATCTCCACAATGGCCTGGGAACGCCTCAGGATGCCCCAGTCGGAGCTAGTTAATGTGGCCAGGGAAAGGGAAGTTTGGGGTCCCCTGCTACAGCTGCTGCCCACGCGACCTGACCCTGAATAAGCGGTTAAAGATGAGTGAGTTTATGAGAGTAACTAGCTTTTATGGATTGTAATATTTGCTAGTTGCTAGTTAATTAGCTATGATAATGATTTAATGTTTTATTTGAACTAAGGCTGATGTAATTAGTATCACCACATTTGAGTAAGTTAAATCGATATCATTACACTGTCCTGTCTGTAGAGCATTATCTGACAATCTAATCACGTGACTGGAGTCTGAATCACTCGGTTGTTTCTAACGAGTGTTTATTGGAATAACCGCCAAAAATATAACTTGAGAATGACATACCTCCACTTGTTGTAGACGCCATTATAGAAAAAAAAACATTTTGGTCCAAAACGTTTGAGTGAGACGAACGAGGACAAACTTTCCATTTTCTTCCCTCTCGACAGGCATTTGCACCTGACGCACAGCTCGCAGGACACATGTATTTACCCTCCCTACCTTTTGATTGTTTTGAAATAATGTGAATATTTCCAGCTGTTAAAATGTAGGCTATTTATTCTGCTCAACAGCTCTATGTTTCCTAATTTTTGTATTTGTTCAGATGTGTGTGCTTCATTGTTCTAAGTGTGATACTGTGTTACCTACTATTTATACGATTGAGTGCCATCCTGCGTTCCTGATAATTACTAGGTAATTATCTAGTATTAGATAATTACTAGACATTCAGTCTATTTGTTTTCCACCCTATTTTATGGTGTGAACTTTGTTTTGGGCTATTACTGTGTGACCAGTTATTTATCTTAGGCAGTTTGGCATATACTGAGCGCTCCACCATAATAAAAGAGTAGACCGCTCCATCATGCATCTGCCTCCTTCCTCACAGGATCACACAGTAGTTTCCCAAGCTCAGTTTGCACTTAAGCTTGCCATCCTGACCATTACTTCTTCCATTCGTAGAGCACATTCTGCAGACGGATGCTTTCAGAACCTGTTGCAAAATGAAATGGTATATGCAAAGTTTCTTGTGCTGCAACCTGTTGCAGTTCCAACACTTGAATTGCCACGTTTGCCACTGACAATTCCAGTGCAATTTACTTTTAAGTAGCTAGAAAGCTAGTGACATTATAGATTGTCTAGCTACAATTGCCTGTTATCAATATGGTTGAAATAATATTATAAATTATATAGTGTTTTTATCATTTCTATTGAAAATAGTGTATACTGTATGTTGATCTATCTAATGTATGATTATTCGATTTTGATTGAAATTCAGAGTATAATGTTGGAGGGAAACCAGTGTTCGAGGGAAAAAAATGTAGCTACACATTCAGTACATTCTGAAGTGAACCTTTAGCTTGTTGAATGGACTGTCTTCAATTTATTTATAAACGTTTAACCCATGCACTAGTTCAGCTAGTGTGTTTGAAGGAGAGATTCTGGCTTCAGCAAAAGCTATTTGTAATTGCTTAATTAAAATTATGACAGACTTTCAGAAAATAGTGAAAATAAAATGACTCTGCATAAACTCGAACCATTGTTTATCTAGCTCACAGGTGTCGAACCGGTTCCATGGAGGGCCTAGTGTATGCAAGTTTTCACGCTTACCTTGTACCTGACTGATTAACTACAGTAGGTCACTAATTGGTTAGGATCTCTTCTCATCTGCAGTCTAAGTCTTAATTGGGCATTAATTTAAAGGAAAGAACAAAAACCAGCATACACTAAACGCTCTGTGAACCTGATCTGACAACTGTGATCTAGCTAAAAATATGACATGCTAGCATAATGGGAGAGAACACTAGGTCAAGCCAGTTGACTATGGCCATCTAATTATACAACATATATTAACATAGCTCGCTACAAAATTGTATTAGCTTGTTGTCAATGTAAACATGGGATTAATGCAATGGAAATGAAAATCTTCTTACCCAGGTGAACTACCTTTGGAAACTCCACATTGTTGCTCCTGCCATATTTGTTGACACTGCAAATGCGAAAGCGATAATCTGCTTCGCAGGGAACGCTGTCACCAAGAATCTCCACTGAGGTGGCTGAGTCAGTGGTCAAACACTGCAGCCACTCCTGTGAGCCGGTGCCCACTTCTTGTCTTTCCAAGATGTAACCTGATGGAGGGTTCTTTCGTGTGTCCTGAGGTGGAACCCAGGACAGCAAAACAGCATTTGCACGCTCTGTGTTGATCTGGACACCCACTGGACAGTTAGGTGGGGAATGCCTGGCGGCTGAAAGTAGAAGGGTACTGTGTATGTGACGTATGCAACTTCAGGCCATGTTCTAATGTTTATATTTGAACATAATGTCTATCTTATTTCTCAATCAGTCATAAAGTCAAAAACACAAACTTACAATGGCAAGAAAAAAATATATCAACCCTTTGGAATTACAATTGATTTCTCCATTCATTACACTTTATTTTACTGTAGACTGATAAACATCAAGGCTTTTAGATATACTTTGCAACACTTCCCAGTGTTATGCAAGCCAACAATATTTTATCTTACATATATTGTGAAATCTTTTAAATCTAGGACTCTTTTTTTCATGGCATTATTCAAATCAGGAAATGCTCCTTTTGAATAGCAAATTCAAAATGTGTGTTTTTGTAAGGCAGGGCAGCTCTAACCAACACCTAAAATCTCATCTCATTGTTTGGACTGAATTAGCTGTCTACTGACCCAAGGGGTTCACATTGTTATTGATTCACTCACTGTGAGTATTTAAATTATGTAATCAGTATACACAACAACAAAAAATTGTGTGTTATTTGTTTAAGCAGACTGTTTTTGTCTATTGTAGCAATTGTTTTGAATTTTATGATTAATTTATACATATATCCAGGAAATTCCAAAGGTTTCACATACTATTTCATGCCTCTGTATTACAAATTACTGCACCTTTCACTCTAAGCTGAGAAGAAGTCTTTGATCTTCCTACTAAGAAGGTCACAAGGCCAGAATCCTGGGGCGTTGTGTTTACAAAAACAAGAATGTGAGTTTTCCCAAAGGACTTCAGGATGGTCTGATGAGTCTCACGTAGCTCTGTCCCCTCTTTGTACCAGTGTATGTCCATTTCCTCCTCCTCTACTTCAACACAGAAGGCAGCATTTTCTCCTTCCAAAACATCCACCTTACGTGGAAGTTTACGCATGATTGTGCCTTCAAAGGAAAAGGTAAATTGTAAGAAGATGGATACAATAATAATTGTGTAACCCTGTGCTTATACGCAATTAGGATTCAAACACTGGTCTAGTGATAATGCAGCCAAAAGTGATGCATTCACTAGCTGTGACACGTTTAAGAAACCATTGATGAAATATTGGGGCATTGTACTGGGTTGGGACATTAAAACCTTTGTACATGTCTAGCGGGAATTCTTCTCAACGTCATCGTACAGTAATTTCCCCAAATAATACTGCATCAATTTCATGGAAACATGGCTTTCTGTGTGTATCAATCCAGATTATGTGTCCAAATACGTATCAGAGTATGTGATCTTTTGAAAACCAGGTAAGCTTTGAAAGCCAAGACATGCAGTAGTTTTGGCGAAATGGGGTCAGTTGAGTGGCTAACTGAATGTGGCATAGGAGCTTTAAGTTCCTTAGTGGAGTCAATAAAGGCCCAGGTCATTTCAACAGATTATAATTCTTGTGCTGATTCCGTCAATTACATTTTCAATATAAAGATGTCATAAGACATTTTGTTCAAACTCCATTCAGTAATATAACTATTGCAAATGAATTACTGCACAGCATTTCAGAACTCTTATTTGCAAGTATGGATATCCAAAGCACAATTCTTGCAACAGCGGACCCAGAAGCTTTTCCAATAGGGAATTAATTACAACTACACATTTAAAGCCACAGTCTATGACTTTCGTAATTCCAAAACAATTATTTTGGCCCCCAATTTTTGGCCAGAGGTGTAGTACCATATATTGTTTATATTATATGCATAATCATTGTCTTACTGTAGTTATCTTGAAACTTGATGGTGATTTTTACCTCTATTGCAGGGATTCATTTACCGAGCACACATTTGTTGGGAATTCCCTGCCTGACGCTGGGTAAGGGAATGCCTGCAATAGCTGTGAGAACACGTCAGGATTTAAGCTACTATGGTAATATGATGATTCTACTTAGACTGTCCATATAATATAAACAATATACTACACATCCGGACTAAAATGGGGGGCCCAAAAAATTGTTTTGTAATTATGAACATTAGATGACATTTGGATGGTTCCTCCAAAATGTGTAAATACTGTAGCTTTATGCATAAATGGTGCCCTCACAGATGTGCAAGTTACAATGGCTAGGTTCGATATACAGCTCATGCTAGTTAACCATTGTTTTAGGTAGAAAATTATCTCATAGATGGCAACACCCAATGTGAGAGGGTGCAAATCAGCCGCGGTCGGTGATCTTAATTGGGGAGGACGGGCTCGTAATACGCTCGGAACCGGAGTGAATGGAATGGTGCGCAACGAACAAAACCAATTGTTTTTTTGATTTGCACACATTCCATTCACTCCGGTTCTGAGCGTAATACGAGCCCGTCCTCCCCAATTAAGATCCACCGACCGCGGCTGGTGCAAATATATGTTTTTTCTTGGTCGCAGCACTACTGTGCCATAGTGGCCAGAGTTTGTATCCTGGTCGCAGCATTAAGGCTTATGCCTAGGGCAAATACGGAGTTCACCCTGTTTTATTTTTACATCGCTCAAAATCTGGTAGACTTATACAGTCATATGCAAAGGTTTAGGCACCCCTGACAATTTCCATGATTTTAATTTATAAATAATTGGGTGTTTGGATCAGCAATTTCATTTAGATCTTTCAAATAACTGAATGACACTGTAATATTTCAGTAGTGAAATTAGGTTAATTGGATTAACAGAAAATGTGCAATATGCATCAAAACAAAATTAGGCAGGTGCATACATTTGGGTACCCTTGTTATTTTGTTGAATTTAATAACTGTAACTGCCTAGCACGGATTATTTGGAACACACAATTGGTTTGGTGAGCTCATTAAGCCTTGAACTTCATAGACAGGTGCATTCAATCATGAGAAAAGGTATTTAAGGTGGCCAATTGCAAGTTGTTCTCTTTGACTCTCCTTTGAAGAGTGGCAACATGGGGGCTTCAAAACAACTCTCAAATGACATGAAAACAAAGATTGTTCAACATTATGGTTTAGGGGAAGGGTACAAAAAGCCATTGCATAGATTTAAGTCAGTGTCCACTGTGAAGAACATATTGGGGAAATGGAAGACCACAGGCACAGTTCTTCTTAAGGCCAAAAGTGGCAGGCCAAGTAACATATCGGAAAGGCAAAGGCGAAGAATGGTGAGAACAGTCAAAAACAGTCCACAAACCACCTCCAAAGACCTAAAACATCATCTTGCTGCAGATGGTGTCACTGTGCATCGTTCAACAATTCAGCACACTTTGCACAAGGAGAAGCTGTACGGGAGAGTGATGGGGAAAAAGCCTTTTCTGCACAAATGCCACACACACTTGTTTAGTTTATTAGTTTACTTTCTCAAACACACTAAAATATACTGTATTCATGGGGTGGTCTACCACGTTTTTTACTAAAAAGTACATAATGCACAGCATGCAGTTTAAATAAGCAATAGGCATGTCAGATGATGGACATTGTCAGCAAATGTGTATACTACAGTTAAAACAAGTATTTACCTTTGACTGCCACCTCAGCAATGCTCCTCCCCCCATCAGCCATTTCACAGAGATATATTCCATCATCATCGACACCTATATCACGAATAGTAAGTCGTCGTTTTGTTCCCCACTGTTCCATCCCATATTTGGCTCCTGGCTGTAGCCGTCTGTCCTCCAAATACCAAGTAATGGGAACAGAGTCTTCTGGAACTTCACACTCCAGGACAGCCAGGTCCCGTTCCCAAACCTCCAGATCAATGAGGGGCTGTTTAAACCGCACAGGAGGCTCTGAAATTAAGGAGAGGATGAGTATCATTTAAGGGGTTAATGCAGCCCTAAATTACATTAAATACGTTCTGAGGGAACTATTTTATAAAACCGAAATATGTCAAATATGAACGTATGAGAGGGTCAATTACGTTTGTAGGGAAATAAATTGAACACTCGAATAACGTTCAATATGAACATATGAAGATCATGACGTAGCATGTAAATAGCATAGTTTTTGCTAGGGCGGAGGTCGGGGATGGTGGATGGGCGTATAAATCTGCAACTTGCATGCCAGTGTTCGCGAGTTAAAATCCAGACCGGCACTTCGTGTGTGTTTTGTTCTACATTGCTTGCGTCATGCAGACACGCGATTGTCAGTTTTTGTAATGTTAACCCTAACCTTAATTCTAACCTTAACTTCAGTAACGTCATATCTAACCTTAACCGTTAGTAACCTCATGCCTAACCTTAACCGTTAGTATCCTCCTACCTAACCTTAACTGTGAATGTTGCAATATAATTTCGAACGCTATGGAATGTATGGAAAACAAAATGTACCGGAGCAAATGTACCGGAGCAACGTAACTCAAGTATAAATATAGCCTAATAACAAAACGTGCAGTTTAAACGTAAAAACACCTTAAATATGTTGGCATATAACGTATTTTAGGTTTTCAAAATAGTTTCCTGAGAACGTAATTTGGGAGAAATTCTGAGATTTACGGTTGGGTTAATGGCCAACTTCAAAGGAAAACATGACCAACATAAGGACTAACCAATAATACATTTTTCATTGCTACCACTGAGTCTTTCAGTTAGAAACACCATCACCAATTTCACCACAATAGAATAAAGTTGCATACATTAACTAGCATACAGCATATATTTGGCATGTTATATTATTTGGAGGTAAATATAATGTATTTTCATTGTTATTATTTTTACATCAGGACATACAGAATAGCAGTAACACCACATGGAATATGACTGTTACTTTTTGTACCTAAATTACAGAATAGCGGAAACACCACATGGAATATGACTGGAATATGACTGTACAAAAAGCAGCTGCAGAGTTCACAAGTTTGATTGCATTACATGACGTGGACACATTAACAGAAATACATACCAATATACTAATAAAAAGACAAGCTCCAATCTTTATTGGAATACTGTCAAACAAGTCCTAAATTGTGTGAACTCGGATATTACACTACTGTTCATAGCAAATGCCTGCCAGTCTTTGAGGGGTGAAACAGGTGGAAATCTACCTCAAAGTCTGCACTTGAGAAAATTGCATAAATTAAAATTGCATAAATGTCCACTGAAATTTAGATCTGGTGATCCTGATCTGGTGTTAATGAAACCACTCTGGGAATAGTTTAGCAGAGTGGATAGGGGTTATATCATTGTGGATTATTGAAACATCACTGGACAGTAGGTAGTGGATTTAGCAAGTATCTAATACCAATAGGAAAACAAGCAAAATCTCTAAACTACAACTGTGACAAGGTTCAGGCTAGTAGACCCAACATGCAGACATGGAGGCAGAGTAGATTCCAAAACAAAGGAAATGTTTATTAGCTGGCCAAAAGCAAATAATAACAACATAGTTATGTAACCCGAATCTGGTCACAGGAATGGTCCGGCAGCGGTACACATGGGTAGACAGGCTCGTTGATCGTTTGACAGGCAGAAAACGGTAGCAGAGGCAGAAAGCTAAGGTACACAGGAGTAGGCAGGCTCGTGGTCAGGACAACTAGGCAGAGGTCGGCACCGGGAAGGAAAAAACAGAGCAAAACACCGGTAACGTGTAATTTGTGGTATATGGAATGCTGGAAGCGACTATACTAGACAGTCGATCTGGCATCTGCCAGAACAGAGAACAGGGTTACTATACATAGATTATATGGGTACACCTGGTGTGGGGTGTAGACCTGACCACAGGTGAAACATATCAGGGCATGACAAACTGAGAAAATAAATAACCTATCACTAACTAGTGACATTTTATTCATGCCTTTGCAGGGAAGAATTCTTCGGGTACTATTCTAAATGGTGCAAAGAAGTAAAATTTGCATTGTCAGTCATTTTACTCAAAGTCATTGAAAGTAATCCCAAGAAATCCCAAATATATTACTATTCGAACAGGGCCTGCAGTTCTCTTGTCTTCCAACACCTCTCTAATTTAACACCTATGTCAAGATGTTTCATCTAAATCTATACTGACTATAAATAGAAAAGCAGAAATTTCAAAGTAGCTACTGAGTTACAGTTTAAAGCATTAAGCATGATGCAAAAATGTCACTGGTGTTATAAACCCAGAGGGCAAAGGGGTGTAGTTTACAATAATAATTTAATGGTAATAATAAAGTTCCTTATACACAGGTCAGTTCAGCAGGTTTCAGTACACAAGACAGTTTAGAATGCAAAACCAGTATCTAAAGATAAAAAGAGGCCAGGCAGGGTTTGGTACACAAGACAGTTAAAATTGTCCAATACCAGGATCCAGGAAGAGTCAGAAGGCAGGCAGGGTTTGAATACACGGTACAGCTCTGGGCAAAAACATGGTCACAGGGCAAATCAGGTCAGGTCAGAAATAGATCCACAGAAAGTCCTCAGCAAATCGAAATGAGATGAACAATTCCTTGCAAGGAATAGGACAAACAGACAGGACTATGTACTAACAGATAACAAAACACTGGTGTACTGAATTCATGTGATTGAGATCTGGGTTGAGGGATGTGTTCATGGGATCAAGGGTAATTGGGAAGTACGGGTGTCCAGCTGGGAGGAGGCCTCGGGGAAGACCTAGGACTAGCTGGCGGGATTATATCTCCAACCTGGCCTGGGAACGCCTTGGGATCCCCCAGTCAGAGCTGGTTAATGTGGCTCGGGAAAAGGACGTTTGGGGTCCCCTGCTGGAGCTGCTGCCCCGGCGTCCCGATCCTGGATAAGCGGACAAAGATGGATGGATGGATTGGTGTCCAGGGATGTGAATCTGTGTTGTGGGGTGTGTTCATGAGAGATCAGGATATTGAGGATTGCTGGTGTCCATGGAGCAGGAAAACCCAAAAGGTCATACAAAACTCCATGGTGAATACACACTCAACAATCATAATTATATACACATAAGACCTAACACAAATCATGAAAACAACACAGGATAGGACACAGGATACAGGGACATTGTTACAATAAATTCTATATTTACAGTGTACATGTAGGTCTAGTTTCATGGAGCATGTGTGTATTCCTATCATGGGAAATCCATTGATTATGGTTTATTTATTCAATTGACAGATTTCCTTACTTGAACTGTAAATATTTGAAATTGTTGCATTTTGTACCTATATGTTTGTTTAGTAAAAATGTTGGTTTCAAATTACAAAGAAGTAACAACCTACACCATGCACTATTAACATGGCAGATTATTTTAACTAATAGTTAATAAACCAATGTTTCAAATTAATACATAAACTGGATGAGCCAAAACGCTAGTTCCATACTTTTGTAGTGACCAGTCTTTCCTCCTAATTTGCCTTAACTCTCTATCCTGGATCATTCCCCAACTTTTTGACTGCTTACAGTCCTGTTACTCTGGAATTCTTCCTCTTCTTAACTAGTTACATTCCTCTGACTGGCTTGGCAGCTCTTTCTGCAGAGGCTAGACAAAGGTATAGTTAAAGCACACGTTAAATTGACAACTAAATAATCGTTTGTAGCATATGGAATAATCTGATTCTGGAGAAGCCAGGGATAGACTGCTGGCTAGCTATCCTATCTGTGTTACTTGCACTTTCATAGTTAGTCACATTCACCACAAACCACCAATGTCAAGGGGAGGTTAGAAGCTTTAAAATTATGTAAAGACCTGTGTATCAACTCTTAAGGTTGAGTGATGCCATACATAAAGTAAAAAAAAAACGTATGGGGACGTATGCTCTCTTCAAAAATATAATCAACTAATCGCAGCAATACCATATAATTGGAAGAAGAAAATAAAAGGGGGGAAAAGGTCTGATATTGTCTGTCAACCATGTATTAAAGATCTCACATGGATGAGGAAAATACGGATAAACAAAGAAATATACCAATTCCATCTAAGAACAAAAAAACTGGTTGCTTTTCCATATAAATTACAAAATAGCTGGGAAGAAATTTTTGATGTTCCGATCCCGTGGCATAACGCATTTGGACTAATACGCGAAACAACACCAGATTCAAAAATTAGAATTTTTCAATACAAGTTATTATACAAAATATTGGCAACAAATAGAAATCTATACAAGTGGGGAATACAATCTTCCCAACTCTGCAGATTTTGCTCTGAGGAAGCAGAATCTATAGATCATCTTTTTTGGTACTGTGCTTATGTAGCATGTTTTTGGTCACAGGTACAAGAATGGATGAATAAATGCAATATTTGTTTTGAATTAACGTTACAAATAGCAATACTTGGAGACTTAAAATGTAGTAGTCAGACAATTAATAATATGATAATTATTTTAGCAAAAATATTCATCTTTAATTCCAAATTGGTGGAATCATTGAAAATAGAAATATTTCATAATTATGTGAAGCATCACAGTACAGTAGAAATTGACATGGCCAATAGAAACCCCATATGGCTTTGGTGAAAAGATAGATGGACAGTGTTGGGTGTGGATGAGGGGTGGATCAAGTGAAACTGGGTTCTGTAAAATGCACAAGATTTGTAAATATTGTAAAATAACACAAAATGTATAAGCTAGAGCTAAATATTAAAATGGCACAATGTAATTGGTCTCAACTTTTGGTCATGGGTAATTAGAGGTTAGGATGGGTGTAAAATATAGAGAGCAATAATATAAAACAAAAAAAGTGGGATTGGAAATGATGCATATTTTAGAACGAAGACAATCATGTTGTCAAATACTGTAGCTGACCTTTCCCCAAAAAAACAAAAAAACAAAACAAAAACTCTTAAGGTTGAGTTCAGTAGAGTCAGGAAATGAAGATAGCTACCCAGATCAGATGAGAAAAGCCCAATGTTCATTTTTCATTTTCAGTGCGATGACGTACAATACACAGCAATGGTCTCTTTTATCTTCCGAGGACTGAAGTTGGAATAAACCCTTTATTAAAAGGGGTGACGAGGGTCCTTAAATATCCAACAGTTACATTTTAGATAATGTGAATGGTATAACATTTCATAGTATTACAGTATTTTAAATATATATATTTTTTAAAGGTAACACTAGCCAAAGAGGGCACTTGTTGAGTCTGAGGGGAAAAGAGCAAGGGGTCAAGACCCCAAAGAGGTCTATCTGTGCATGTGCCTGAGGTAACCAAACACATTATCTAAATTTAAAGCAATCCTATCATTGTCAGAATTACATCATTGCACCTGATGTCATTTTTGACCTGTTAACCTCACACAAGAGCGAATTGCGCCTGATGCGTCCACTGTAAAAGATTTCTGTAGATTTTGCGGTTAAAAACTGTCGAACCATGACGGTAAAAGCCTGTAAACTCAAAATATGTTGAATACAGTTTCTGTTACAGTGAAACACCATACATTTATCAGCCAAAACATTCATTTTTGAATATCTTTTCTGGTAAAAATACTGTAATGACCATAACTAGCTCATTGGAAGGACTCAGACTTCAGATGTTCAAACACAGTACGCTTGTATTTCCTAAACTGGGCTATTATTCTGGCCACAGCCCAAACCCAAATGAGGCGCAGATGGCTCAGTGGGTAGGGAGTCAGACTTGTAGTCACAAGGTTGCCAGTTCGATTCCCGACTGAGCCAAATGTTGTTGTGTCCTTAGGCAAGACACTTTACCCTAATTGCTCCCAGGTCGTTGCTGTAAATAAGAAATTGTTCTTAGTCAACTTACCTGGTTAAATAAAGGTTAAAATTAACTGAATATAGTTATACCTAAAACAATAGCCTATAATTACCCATAATCTTGGGTAAACCTTACAGTCCACCCTAAAGTAATGAATTCCTGTAGCATTGACAAAACTATGCTACCGAGTCATTCCCTTTCTAAACACTAGACTCTAGGGTAACAAGGCAAAATAAAACGACCCAGAGGTCGAATCTGTCTCTTGGGCCTCCCTATAGTTCCCACTGGTGAAGCTCCTGAACCCTCATTTGCCCCAATGTCATGTTCGGTGCCCTCAGCAGAGGCAGCCCCATCCCCAGGCTCAGGTTGAGTGTGAGTCTCTAGGTTAGGCAGCCGATCACGGTTGACCTCCATTTTACTCTGCCGTAGTGGAACTTCCACACAGTACGTTACCTCCCCCATCCTTTCCAACACCAGGCAGGGTCCTACCCAGGAACTGTCCAGCTTTGGGCAGTGCCCCGTCTTGCGCATTGGTTGTGAAACCACATGCACTCCCCTGCTCCAAAGTGCCTTCCCTTAGCGTGCAATTCATAGTGGTGCTTCTGTTGCAACCCTGCGCTCTCAAGTTGCTCTCTCGCAAAGTTGTGTGCCACTTCTAATCTGTCCTGCAAACTACAAATGTAATTTGGGCCAGGCAATGCCACATCATCGTTATCCAGGGGGTGGCCAAACATCAGTTCGGCTGGAGTGCGCAGCTCATGACCCAACATTAGTAGCGCTGGGGAGCAAGCAGTCGATTCTTGAACTGCCAACCTACATGCCATGGGAATAAATGGCAAGTGAGTGTCTCAATCTCTCTGGTGTTTTGAGGTGACAATCGCCACATGCTGCACTAATGTCTTGTTAAATCTCTCCACTAACCCATCACTTTGAGGCCAAATCATGTATTTTCTTTGCCTCAATCATAATATAAAATATGGTAATATGCATGAGACAAATGTATCTACATTGTGTTTTTAGGTAGGCATATGAACTCATGGAACTCCTCACGGATATCCTATTTTTATTTATCAATAAAACAATGTTGTTCTGAAGTTAAATGTATTATTTGTAGCACTTTAGTCATTAAACTATTGTCCTACTGTAAGTGTCTTGTCTAAACTGCCTATTGTATATTTAAAATACCTTTTCATGGACAAGAAATCATCTCTTCTTTGCCTCAATCATAACATAAAATACAGCCATATGCACAAGACAGATTTAATTACATTATGTTTAATGTAATGCTAATTTGTCTGGCACATCCCCACTGTGTAATGAAGAATAATAATGTTATGTAATAATAGTGTGTGAGATGCAATCGGAATAATATTTAATATTCCGTATATAGGTAATTCAATATATTTTTATCTGTCACCCTTTGTGCTGCATCACCCGCTCTCGGAGAGAAAACAAAAACACATATTTCTTTTCCTGTTAATATTGTATGACTGTCTCATTCTGTAACAACGGTGACATTTAATCTCCCCTCGCCCAGACCTTCATTGATGGGACACTCAGCCAGTCATTGTGTTACACGTTGCTAATTGACATCTAGATTTGTATGTCAACAAGAAGTAGTCATTATATGCAGAGCCGGCCCAGCCACTAAGCGACCTTTGCAATTGCAAAGGGCCCCGTGGCCAGCAGAGGGCCCCCTAGAGTCACTGCTAGCTGAAAAAAATCACATCAAAAGTAACATAACATAAATAAATAAAAAGAAATGGGCCTACAGCGCTCTTTATCAGGCATCATGATAAGGACAGTTGTTATTTATTTATTTATTATGACGATTGGCAATTTTCCCGTGACCGCGAGTCTTGACCCTGAATGACCCTATGATGTCACTCGTTGTCACTTGGTCAGTGTCGGCAGGGCCGGTTCTGGATGTTCTGCCGCCTTAGGCAAGACCAAAAAATGCTGCCCCCAACCCCTCTCCCAGACACATTTATCTGTGTCTGAAACAATGCGTTATTAGGAAATATTCATGTGAAATAAGATTTATTAACGAATTAGTTTAGGATTATTTACGGATTAACAAATTAGTTTATTTATATTTTGAAGATTGTGCAATATGATAACTTTTATACATATTTCCAAACTCATTTAGTCTCCAGCCACGTAAAGTGGCCTGTTTTCTCTGCTGTCAGTCAGTGATGTTTTCTAAAATGTCGATGAGGTCTTGTAATCAAAACACCTGAAAGACAGAAGGGGAGAGGGCGAGCCAAGATTAATTTAACAGTTGAGTCAGTTTATAGCGCTCATTACGTCCGCCCGGGTCCAATTGTTAAACGAATGATCGGTATTCGTTATAACCAATTTGTACTTTATTTTTTAATTCTCATGCATATAGCCTACCACATGTTTAGGCTATTACCTTAATATAAAGTAATGAAACGAATAGTTTCGATAATAACCAACACTGTAAGAAAAACACATAATAAACTGTAAAAGTACCGTTAATTTGCTGCCAGTACTTCTTCCATTATTTTACGGACATGTCTATCAAGACAATAACGGAAAATAACTTTATGAACACAGTAGATGTCCGTTGAAAGTAATATCAGATCTCTGGGTTAACGGATGTTTAGCAACTGTGTTCACAAAGTATTTTCCGTTATTGTCTTGATAGACATGTCCGTAAAATAGCTAATGGAAAAAGTACTGGCAGCAAACTACTCTTTACTGTTTTTTTACAGATTTTTCTTACAGTGGAATTTTATTGACTCAACGGCTGCGGCAAGCATGAGCGAAACGGTGCAAAAGCACCACCAAGAATAGGCCAAGCCTAGCACCCCCCTTTGCCCCCCCTAAAAACAATTCCATATTTTCATGTAAAAATATATAGGCTATCATTATTTTCGCTGGACAATGTACTTCGCTTTTCTAAACGGCTAAGTCCAGGTCGGCAAAGTTTGCATGGTTATGTACCCTCCCTGCAATCCCCGCAACTGAACGTAATAAAACGGATGCGCGGTCTCTGAAACTCACAGCTACGTACTGTTCGAGGATCTATTCCGTACCACAAAATATATTGAAATATTAAAGTCTCCTAATATCCAGATAGCATGGAGAGGCAGAGGCAATTTTTGTTAAAGAATAAATATATTGTCCTATAAATAAACTCCACAATATGTAGGCTATTGCATGCCTAGCATATTAATTAAAAGCAGAATTGTCTTTGTGGAATAGATGCATGCATTGGGAGTAGAAGTCATTCAGAGAACAGATAGGAGTGCTGAGCTTTCCAACTTTCACAGGCAACGGGTAAAAAATCTAAAATATATCTATATCTAATTTGTCTATGTTGTACCTAAATCGCTTGAAGTAGTAGTAATTATTTGACTATCTCGCTCATTAAGCAGCTCACAGTCGCAGGGTCGAGGTAGCCCAGAGGAAAAATCTTTTGCTCAGAGTTGTCTTTTCTTTATCTCTGCAGAAACATATGAGGTCTCAGTTTAGTTTCATTTAGTGATCACTTAAAACTGAATTGTTTCTCCTAAAGCCCTCTTAGGAGCATTGAGTAGATGAAAAAGAGAATCCATTCTGGAGACTTTCTTGAGACTAATGAGCTGTCCTTGAGAC
>JACXGM010007408.1:0-19392 GCA_016801145.1 Umbra pygmaea
CTGTCTCTGTCTGTCTGTGCCTCTGTCTGTCTGTGCCTCTGTCTGTCTGTGCCTCTGTCTGTCTGTGCCTCTGTCTGTCTGTGCCTCTGTCTGTCTCTTTGAGTGTTTGTCTCTGTGAGTGAGTGTGTGTAAATTAGTTACAGATACCTTCCACTGAGCCATGTAAAGGCCACCCACAGTGTCTCTGCCTGCCTGTCTCTCTGCCTGCCTGTCTCTCTGCCTGCCTGTCTCTCTGCCTGCCTGCCTCTCTGCCTGCCTGCCTCTCTGCCTGCCTGCCTCTCTGCCTGCCTGCCTCTCTGCCTGCCTGCCTCTCTGCCTGCCTGTCTCTCTGCCTGCCTGCCTCTTAAGACAGTCTGTCACTCTTGTCTACATGGGTGTCACCACATAGCCTTCTTTATGCTGATGGAATTTGTCCCAACTGTTTTAAATTTAATTCCAAGGCCCTTACCATAACTTAGGGTTTTTGACCTGGATTTGGTTATCAGAGACCTTGAATGAGGCCAGTGACACTGTCAAATCACAGAAGGAACATTGAGTGTCTGTGACAAACGAGCAGGTAATCTTAATCATAATCTCTCTCTGCTTGTCCTAAATGGCTTGATCCAGCCCTCCAAAGGGAGAAGAGTCAAAGGGGTCAAAAGTTGAGGAGACTGCTGACAGGCTCCGGTCGAAGGGAGAGCGTGCCCACATGCAACCCAGCGCTGAGTTCCAGGCAGAGAAGGTGAGCTGGTTAAGGATATTGTGATTGATACTGTGAAGTATAGTTCATGGATGAGGTTGCTAAATGATGAGCGTGCTCTTGTCTGGGCCTACGTGTATTTTTCACAGATGAGTCGTGTTATTTAGATTTCATTTTCTGAGATTTATATAAAGATGCAGTCTGTGCACTTTTGCAATTACCAAAATAAGGTTTTGTACCTTCTACTTTGTCCTGGATGTGTAATATTCTTTAGATGGCTCAGTGGTTAAAGGAGTCAGACTTGTAGTCTAAAAGTGCCACATTTACAACCAGTCGCCACAGTCCCAGACTGCATCTTTTAATTTTACACCGAAATACTCCCAAGCCTTTACAAGCGTAATGCTTTACCTGCATCGCTGCAGAGGACCCGAAACAAAACCTTGTCATTGACACTCCGTCTGTGTTTCAATCTTGAAGAACAGGGCCGCAGGGCTCATCGGACGCTCTAATTTAGTCCCTGAAGTGTCATCCATTCCTTCGTTCTACTCCTCCCTGTGTTTTGGAATTGTCTTTCAACACATTCCTCCGTCTTCGCTATTGCTCTGACTGCCCGTCATACAAGTTTTGCATTAGCGTTGAGTGAGGTTGTCAAATGCCGGCTGACAGTTAAAACGTCTTGCCCCACATTCTGCACATGCTCTGGTGTTCTTCAAGACAACCGAGCCACTTCTTCTAACTCCCCCATCAGTTATGCTTATTCTTTTACCCCTCATCTCTCACCTGCAGGATCAGCGGGCAGCCCCAGTAACCTCTGACCTCCCTGGGGGGCTACTGCTACTGTTACAACTGAACAGACATCCTCTGATCTGTCTCTCTGTCTCTCTGTCTCTCTGTCTCTCTGTCTCTCTGTCTCTCTGTCTCTCTCATACAAAAATGTACTCGCCAAAGCATATAGGTGACATAACAGACAGATTAAATTGAGTAAATAATAACAAAGTAACTCCAATGGTAGGACTAACAACATCATTATAACAAAGGTAACAAGACAAAACAAACAAAATCCAATGTCTTACGACAAGGCCCTTCAATTGGTCACACACTGTCCCTCATCTTGTGGCAGGCGGCAATGCACTGTGCTGCCAACACACAGCTGACTGTATCCTCCCCCAACAATAGTTGTAGCTTATTTTGATCAGAGAGGTCATTAAAACTGTGATATTTCATTTCAAATTTAGGGAAGTGACTCTCTCTGATTATTTGGTATTTTGGACATTGAGTTAGGAAGTGTAGCTCTGTCTCTGTTTCTGCTCTGGTGCAGGGATTGCACAGCCTTTCCTCTACAGGGAGCCAGGTCTTCCTGTGTCTTCTCAATAGCAAGGCTGTGCTCACTGAGTCTGTACTTTGTCAAGGTTTTCCTGAGGGTTTGATCAGTAACCATGGTCAGATAGTTTGCTATGGTGTACTGCCATTTTATGGCCAGGTAGCACTGCATTTTTCTTTGTGCTTGCGTTTGTGTTTTCCAATATGTATTATAGTTTTGTTTGAATTGTTTAGTAATTTCATTAATTCTAATTGATTGAATGTTCAGGTCCTGGGGATTCTTTGTGTTAGTGGAACCTGTTTGTGAGCTAAGCCCCAGGACCAGTTGGATAAAGGGGCTCTTAGTTTTACTCAACTCTTGGTATTGCAGGGCTTGTTAATGATATGAGAGGGGGTCACTGTATTTTATGTGTTTCCAAAATGTAATTGCTCTTTTTTTAGTTTTTAATATTAGTGGGTATCGGCCTAATTCTGCCCTGCATGCATTGTTTGTAGTTTTCCTCTGGACATGTAGGAGAATCTTACAGAATTCTGCATGCAGGGATTCAATGGGGTCTTTGTTCCATTGAGTAAAATCTTGTTTTGCAAGTGGACCCCACACCTCACTGCCATACAGTAAGATTGGTTCTATTACGCATGTAATGATTTTTGCCAGATTGTGATGGGTATTTCAATTAAAATTTGTTTTTTACCAGAGTAGAATGCCCTGCGAGCTTTGATTCTCAGTTCACTCACTGCCTCATTCATGTGTCCAATTGAGCTGATTTTTAATCCTAAATAGTTATAATGTGTGCAATACTCTATATGTTTTGTACCAATTGTGAACTTTGGATTATCTCCCTGAGGTATGGGTCTTGTCTGGAAAATCATTATTTTAGTCTTTTTGGGGTTTACTGTCAGGGCCCAGGTCTGACAGTACTACTGTAATATGTCCAGGCTCTGCTGTAGGCCGTGTGCTGTGGGTGACAGCAGGCACAGGTCATCTGCGTAGAACAGGCATTTAACTTCCGAATTGAGGAGACTAACACCAGGGGCTGAGGACTTTTCTAGAATATTGGCCAATTCGTTGATGTAGACGTTAAATAGATCAGAGCTGAGATTGCAACACTGGCGAAGTCCCCGCCCCTGGTTAAATGATTCAGTTTGTTTCTTGCCAGTTTTTATGCTACATACAGTATGTTGCCAGTATACATTGATTTTATTATGTCATATGTTTTACCCCCTACACCACTTTCAATAACTTTGTAAAACAATCCCATATGCCAAATTGAATCGAATGCCTTTTGGAAATCAAAAATTAAGTTTTTATCTATCAGATTTTGTAGGGTGTAAATATGATCAGTTGTTCTATGTTTTGGTATGAATCCAATTTGGCTTTTGCTCAGGACATTGTGCTCATTAAGGAAGTTTAGGACTCTTATGTTTATAATACTACAGAAAACCTTCCCCAGGTTGCTGTTCACACAAATGCCTCTAATAATTTGGGTAAGATTTGTCTCAGTTTTTAAAGATTGGTGTTATGAGTACTTGGTTCCAGATGTCAGGGATGTAACCTACACTCAAAATCAAGTTAAACAATTTTAATATGGCCAATTGGTATTTTTTACTAGTGAATTAAGCATCTCATTTAGTATCCCATCAGGTCCACAGGCTTTTTTATTTGAGGGCCTGAAGTTTTTTTAAGCAGCTCCTGCTCAGTAATTGGTGAGTCTAAAGGGTTTTGGTAGTCCTTTATGGATTTTTCCATTTTGTTAAATTTTAAAAAAAAATCTGGCACTGTTCTCTGTTATTCTGAATGTCTACAGTGTTGTAGAATGCCTTAAAGTGTTTTGTCAAAATGTCACCATTTTGTATCGCTAATTCCTGTTGTTTGGGTTTGTTTAGGTTTTTCCAATTTTGCCAGAAGTGTTTTTATTTATGGACTCCTCAATTAGTGTCAGTTGCTTTCTGTTGTACTGGAATTTCTTGATTCTGAGTGTACGTTTGTGATTTTAATGTCTCACAGTACTAAAGGCATAGTTCACAACAGAGTGTGGCTCTTAGTGTTTTTGGTTCGATATTGTTCTAAGTTTTTTATAAAGTTTTTACAGTCTGTATCGAACCAATTGTCTTTTGTAATTCTGTTTGATTTGTTTGATCCCAGCTTTAATTTTGCAGGGCAATTTGGCTGTGATCAGACAGAGGTGTTAGTGTTTTAACAGTGAATGAGCTGAGAGACAATGGGTCCATGTCTGTTATCATGTAGACTACATGATAACAGACATGGGTCCATGTCTGTTATCATGTAGTCTACAGTTTAGTGTACTACAGTTTAGTGTACTACAGTTTAGTGTACTACAGTTTAGTGTACTACAGTTTAGTGTACTACAGTTTAGTGTAAATGTAATGGAAGAGCTGTTTAATCTCACTCAGTCCCACAGAGTTACCTGGTCCAATGAGAGCCTCCGCATAGCTGTGTTATTCCTGCTAAAGTGCCACTTGAGGAGGTGGGGTAGGATTGGGTCGCGGTGTTGACTTTCTCTGGTACTGAACGTGCTCTGGTGTGGGGTAGTATGTTGGCCCTGGTTCATTCTAGTGGCTCCGATGGGGGAAGCGGTGATCCGGTGGTGGTTGGGTCCTGTGGGTCATGCTGGGCCTCGGTTGGTGTCGAGGGTGCCTGTGGCTCGTTGGTGGTGGAGTAGTCTGGTCGGCAACTCTGTGTGGTGATGACATCTGGAAGATTGTCCCGGGTGGTTATCTGTCCTGTTGGGCACGAGTGCCACATCCTTGAGGGTCTTGGAAAAACAGTCCCACTGATTGTTTCCTCAGGTGAGAGTGGTCGTAGGGGGGACAGTTGGGTGTTGAGCAACATGTACAGTCAGAATCCTTGCACAACCTCTGGTGACTCTATGGATGGTATGGGGGTGTTTCTGGTAGAAATCATATTTCAACATGGCAAATAATTTACTAGTAGGTGTAATAGAAAACCAACAGACTCAACAGTCATGACATGCATGCTGCTGATTCTGTGTAATAGAATCATTAATTGAAAGGGGCGTGTTCAAAATAACAGCAGTATGGAGCTCAAGCAGTGAGGTCATTCATCCTGTGAAAAAACAGGCGTCCAACAGGTGCCTCTTATTTAAGGACGAAGACAGCAAATGTTGTACATGCTGGTTATAGTGCATTTTTCTCTGAACATCTGAATATACAGTAATGGGTCATTCAAGACATTGTTCAGATTCAGAAGAACAGCTTCCGCTCATTAAAAAGTTGATTGGTGAGGGGAAAACATACAAAGAAGTGCAGAAAATGATAGGCTGCTCAGCTAAAATGATCTCAATCATGCTTTAAAATGGAAACCAAAACCAGAAAGACGTGGAAGAAAATGGAAAACCATCATTTGAATGGATCGAAGAATGACCAAAATGGCAAAGACGCTGAAGAGGTTACAATTTGTCAAAGAACACATTGACTGGCCTAAATAGAAATGGTGCAACATTTTGTGGACTGATGAAAGCAAGATTGTTCTCATTTGGTCTAGGGGCAGCAGACAGTTTGTCAGACGACCCCCAAACACTGAATTCAGGCCACAGTACACTGTGAAGACAGTAGAGCATGGTGGAGCAAGCATCATGCCACGGGGATGTTTCTCATACTATGGTGTCGGGCCTATTAATTGCACAGGGATCATGGAGTTTGAATACACCAAAATACTTCAAGAGGTCCTGTTGCCTTGAAGGAAATGCCATTGAAATGGGTGTTCCAACAAGACAACGACCCCAAACACTCCAGTATGAGAGCAGCATCTTGGTTCCAGACCAACAAGATTAACGTTAATGGAGTGGCCAGCCCAATCCCCGGACCTTAATCCAATAGAAAACTTGTGGGTTGACATCACATCACTGTTTCTGAGGCAAAACCAAGAAATGCAGAGGAACTGTAGAAAGTAGTCCAATCGTCCTGGGCTGGAATACCTGTTCACAGGTGCCAGAAGTGGGTCGACTCCATGCAACACAGATGTGAAGCAGTTCTCAGGAACAGTGGTTATACAACTAAATATTATTTCAGTGATTCTCAGGATGGCAAAATCTTCAAGCAATTTTCAGTTTATACAGTAAATGTTTTGAGTTCGTAAAGACAAATGCAGACGCAGCTATTTTTTTTACATCATAACATTCCTTTTTCTTCACTTTCTGTAAAGTAATAACAAATTTGATAGTTTTCTTCATGTTTTCATTTGGAATAGACTGTGCAGTGTTCCCAATGCATTTGGGTGTATGGAAATAAAAGCTATTATAAGGATTGTGAGCTTTACCTACTTTTTAACACACTGCTATGATTTCAAACGCAACTGTATGTAAACAAATATGGGCACAACATTTCAGAAAAAGAACGAGGTGGTGCATGGAAAATGTCTGGGAACTTGTGTTTTCAAAAACTGGTCCAAAACTTGACATGTTTTATATTTTTTTATCAGTGTAGTTGCCTTTTCTTATTCTAGCGCTTATAAATGTAGCCTAAAACAGTTATGTACAGTTGTTTTGACTCCCCCTTCTTCCTCACGTTCCCCACAGGCGCTGCCCCTCTGTTGCCCTCAACCCCTCTCAGACCAAACACCAACTGCAAGAAGTAAAACCGAAGAGGACAAATCTGTGACATCCTTCCAGCCTGCCTTGCTGCTGCGCCAGGATTCAGGCACCCGCACCGGCATCAAAGGCATCCTGAAGAAGAGTCGCTCCACCAGCGTGGAGTCAGACTACAGCGAGGGAGGGACTCCCGACAACATCCCTACAAGCGGAGTGGTCCGGCAAACCAGCGTCACACTGAGCCACCCCGAGAGCGAGGAAGAAGAGAAGGAGGAAGGCGAAGATGAGAAAACCGAGGAGGTGGCAGAAGAGGTCAGTTTGCTCCCGTCCATGTTTTTTAAAATGCACATATACACTAACGTCTACATCAGCTCTATAGACCATGCACTTGAGTATTCCTGAATGGCGCAGCGGTCTAAGATGGTACTTCATAGTAGAGGCGTCCCTACACCTAGGGTTCAATTGTGTGTCACTGCTGTTACCTGTAGCTCCAATGGGCGGGGTGCGCAGTTGACCTAATCATCCAGGCTGGGGGAGGGGTGGACCGGCAATTTTTTCCTCATCTTGCTTTCATGCCTACTTGTGGCTGATCAGGTGACTTCAAGTTGGTTTGGCTGTAATAAAAGTATGATACTCCCTGTGCAAAGACTTACTATTTATGTATGTATGAATATTTATGTCAAATATTTATATATTTATAAAAGAATTGGGGGTGATTTCTATTATTGTTATTGACAGTAGATACAGTAGAAAGCAGAAGCTAGACAGACAGGTATCTAGGGGGAGACAAGGAAGAAGGGCACAGACAGTTGGTCGAGCCAGGGCTTGAACCCCTGACGCCAGGGGGCATGTGTGGCCCAAGGTTAGGAGCTTTTATCACATATATAATTAGATGTGAGCGGTGCATAGATTCTCTCTATTTCCTATATTGTGTTTTCTCTATCACCAGTAGCACCAATAAGCATTGTATTTGTGAATGTAATTACTGTATTGATGAGATTCTGATTATTCAAGTGTTTCACGTGTTTTTTTTATTGTTTTGCTCTGTATTGTTGGGAAATAGTGTGGGTAAACCATTTTACTTTGAACTGAAATTAGATTAGAAATCCAACCGACGATTGTCATTGTCAATACAGGATGAAGACACGATGGCGGATGATCACCCCGATGGAGGAAGTTTCAGTACCCCCCAGAGGAGTGGCGGGCGTGGCGGTAGCAGTAGTTCGGGGGAGGACGTCCAGAGCCAGACCCCTTCTCCAGGTGGGAGCCGGGGAGAGGAATACACTGCCTACCTAGGGGAGAAGTCATCATTGATGGACGCGGAAGACGGAGAGTACCAGGACATGGATAGCAGTCTGGACAGCAGCACAGGGTCGGCTCTGAGAGAGAGGTACGGTAGGGGGAGTTTAAACAGACACAGTCACACAAATACACACATTCAGATTCTTAGTAACATGTGCTGTTTTCTCTCAGGATGGCTGAGTTGAGCAGTGGGGATGAGGAGCGCAAGGCCATGCTGAGGAAAGTGAAGCCCTGCGAGCCGGGCCAGAAGTCCCTGGCTGACCGTTTTAACCAGCTCCAGGACTCTGGAGATGCCTGGAAGAAGAAGGTAAGTCTGGCTAACCGGTAATGACTATTCCTGGAAGTCAGGAGCCGTTTGGTCCTTTTGAGATCAAGGTTCGAATGGGGGTTTGGATGTTTTGAGCTTTTTAGCAACACTTTGTCTCACAGGGTTGAGACCCAGAGGCTTCTGAAGCCTGGGCCTCTGGTAGTTATGGAAGGACTGAGGAAGGACTGTGCTGTCAGGACGCTTTTAGAGAAACTCTGGAGGCCTCTGGTAGAGACAGCGACCCATGAGGTGTGACCTGCCTGTAAAGACACTAGCTCGCTCTGGGGTTTTGTGGTGGAAATGTTCTGAATCAGCGTGTTTTCCTGTGGGATCTGCCAAGACCTGTTTGCTGAGGAGGAGGTGGTGGATGAGGAAAGGATGAGTGTGTTGGGGAGAGATTTGGAAGCAGTGGGAGCGTCGATGCCAAGTCCAGGGTTCAGCCTTGAAGCTTCCCGGAGAGGGACGCCTCTGACCCAGCACTCGTAAAGACGTGAATACCACGGTGGTTCCTGTGGCTCCTCCAGCCAGTTAGGCACTTCGTCCTGGTCTGTCTGTCTACACACTTATTCCATCCTTCAGAGAAAATAAAGGGGAATTTCACCAAAGAACACTTTTGGGACGTTTGTAACAGTTTCCCATGACATTTATCTTCACACCAGAAAGTATGTTAGTTTCCTGAGTTTTTATATGTAACTCGTGAACTAAGTGCTCTCATAAATCCAAGCAAAGAGTATAGCAACTGTTACGGTACTTATTATTAATGGAAACATTGCTTTAGTATTGTAAGTAACGTAGCAATCTAAATTAATTCAGCTGACCTTAGAACTGTCTGGGTCGATAACATTACTAGCCCAGTGTTAAAGACCTTTTAAGTGAATTTTCATTTATATACACATTCTTGTATCTCTCAAATCATTAGCACGCTGATTAAACTGAAGTACTAAAACACTATATATTATCTTGTTCTATTGTAATTTATAGACTCTTTCCCTTGTTTTCTTCTGTTACTCTTCCTAATTCTTTGCCTCTTGCTCTAGGCTGGCACCAGAGATGGGAAGTAACGAAGTACGTTACTGTACTTAAGTAGATTTTTCAGATATTTTTACTTTACTATTTATTTTGTGCCGACTTTTTACTTTTATTCCTTACATTTTTTACACGGGTATCGGTACTTACTACTCTACAAAATTGTCTTGTTACTTTAGTTTCAAATAATTTTCAGTGAAGTTACCGTTAATATTTCTCTCGTCATCAATACCGAATTCAATCTAATTGGATGGAAATATACGTTGCATTTGACGCACCACTACCTGATGACTCGACAGATTCGGTGGCAGTCATTCACGGTTTGCGGCTTGATCGCAGTAACGTAGCATAGTTTTATGTACGGTGACATGATTGAAAATGAAGAAAACAGAGATCCCAGAGATTCGAAAGCAGCAAGGCATTCCCAATCATCCTTGGCCTTATCTGAGGGAGATGTTTGACATAGTAGTCACGAAGAATGTCTCCTGGCGAATGTGCTGCAAATTTGAGGTATACATTTGAACACTTTGCGGTCTCTCTCTTCCTGCCCATCCCAGACACACACACACGCTTTTTCACTCACTCACTGTCCTACACGCAATAACACTCGACACATTCAAAATCACAAAAGGTGTGTACTGGTATATTTGTCATATACAAAAATTACATTATGACACGTTACACTATACAGAAGGTCTGTTTAAACTAGTTGCTCCCAAGTTCTTTAAGGGATTCAGGACAAATCCATGCACATCACTTGCCATTTTTCTTTTGCTGGATGTCTATTTGCAATTTAATAAATATTTTTTTAATGCAATGCACACTGAATTTGGCATTTCTCCAACTTTTATAATACTTCAATTGTAAAAATTGTGATCCTGACATTGCATTTATTATTAATAACACTCCATGTTCAAACATTTACTAGATGTAATTTCTAATACACTGCTGCCATCCCTTAGTTGTAATTCTAAAAGTATGGGGAACTTGAGCACACACATATTTGAGCACACACACAGGCATGCTGACAGGAATCCCCAGGCCCGGGACACAACTCCACTTTTAGGGACCCCCGGTAAAAGAAATATGACTGTGCGAAACAAATTTGGGACCTCCTCAGGACTGGGCCTGGGACAACAATCCCAGTTGTCCCAACCTGTCAGCGTCCCTGCACACACACATACATGTGGATTCCTTTAAATGTTAAGGGGAAGAATAAAAAAGATAAACTTTATCTGTGAATTCTCACAGAATCACATTTTAATTAATAACTTGCTACTCAGTCAGAATCTTATTAACCTGGAGTCCCAGTCTCTGTCACAATAATCATATATGTGATGTTTTAGGCCTATTGGCAGACATCTAGTTAAAATATAGGCAATGGCACATAAGAGCCTTTTTTACATGTCCACAGAGGTTTCTCAGCTTGCACTCTAGTAACATTTGTGTGGTCCAGGTAGCTTTGCATAAAAAATGGTTGTCATTCGCAAGGCTACTTTTACTTTTATACTTTCAGTAAATTGCCAAGCCTGTACTTTTTTACTTTTACTTGAGTAATGAAGTTAAAGCAGTACTTCTACTTTTACCAGAGTATTTTTTAACACAAGTATTTGTACTTCTACTTGAGTATGGGAAGTGAGTACTTTTGCCATCTCTGGCTGGCACTATCCCTCTCCTTCCTTTACTCTGCCCGTCTCACCTTCCCTCTCTGCCTCTAAATCTCTTGATCTCTCTCCGACACGGAAATCTCTCACCTAATTTAACTTGAGATTTCAAAACGTAACTGCATCACCATGGTCGTTATAACAGCTTTTGTGGCACACATGTAAAGCTCTTGACAAATCTTCCGAAGGTCTGAAGAGACACTAGAAATAATGTCATAGTTATTTAAATAGATGGTTCAGTCAAGGCTTTCGCACATGGTCATTAGGATTTAGCTTCAAGGCATTCACTGGCTGCGGTGAATCTTTCATCCATGAGAAGCGGCCAACATCCCTGTAAAAATGAAATGATGTCATCTTCCTCTACAGACTGTCCCTATTTACTTAATCAGGTAGGGTGGTCCCATTGCAGTCAGGAGGCTTGTTAGTCAGGTGAAACAGGACTATTACTCCGATTTCAATCTGTTACTTGCAGATAAACCCACATTCTCAGACAGACCCGAAATGTGATGGGAAAGAATGTCTGCAAAGCCCCCAATATGCCTGTTGAGTTCATCCTTTAATCCATATGAAGTCATTGGATTTGGACTGGAGCTCTGCCTGCTACAGCTGTCAGCGTAATAGAGGGAGATACTGAAGACAGCTCCAGTTCAGAATGATGACTCCCATCAGAGCTCAGCCCAGGGGGGATAGTTGGTAGAGCACGGCAATGTCAAGGTTCAGGTTTAATTTCCATTGCTCTTTTTTTAAATGAGTACATCATATTTGGATGTATTTTGGTGCGAACATGGAGAACCCTCTGACAAGTCATAGCTGGTTTTGGTGGGGTCCTGATATGCTTAATTTTCTATAATTTCACCAGGGAGCAGCTTTAGTTTTTTAGGCACACATTTAGGAAAAGCGAGTAGTCTTTCTTTGCTGTGGAACTGAGCTGAAGCAGATGTTGTTGCTATATCGTCATCATTGCAAGGATCCATTTAAACATTGCAGCCTATTTCTTTCAAAAAGGAGGCAATAGTCAAAAATAGTGAATTATATAGTGAATAGCGATCAATTGGGGATACACCAGGACGTGCATGGCACACACACTGCCGCAGCCTACAGATGTTTCCTGTTAGCTAAGCCAGCGTTTTCCCCCCTAGATGCTGGTGTCATTTTGACATTTTTTTGTAATATATTAGTGGGAATGAATTGTGTGGGAACATGTATGGGAATTGTTTGTATGTGTGAAAATCCCTGACTGTGCACTTTAGCCTAGGTATTTTTATTGATAGGACAGTAGTAACAAGAAGCCTGGCAGACAGGTCTGAACAAGATGGAGAAAAAGGGCACAGATAAAGTTTGCTGTTATTAGGAAGCATGTGTGGTCCAGAGTCAGGAGCTTAGCCTGCTACACTCTCCTGCTACACTCTCCTCCAACACTCTCCTCCAACACTCTCCTCCAACACTCTCCTCCAACACTCTCCTCCAACACTCTCCTCCAACACTCTCCTGCAACACTCTCCTGCAACACTCTCCTGCAACACTCTCCTGCAACACTCTCCTGCAACACTCTCCTGCAACACTCTCCTGCAACACTCTCCTGCAACACTCTCCTGCAACACTCTCCTGCAACACTCTCCTGCAACACTCTCCTGCAACACTCTCCTGCTACACTCTCCTGCTACACTCTCCTGCTACACTCTCCTGCTACACTCTCCTGCTACACTCACGTTAGCCAAAGCTCCTTAAAATTCAGTGGAAGTAAGGCTGAAACAAACAGAAATCCCCACTCAGTTGGATTTTGATTTCCTTTAAATGTGCCACAAAAGGCTAAACATGCTCACATCCCAAGAATGTGAGCTAAAATGCTCCTTCTATTTTGTTTAATCCTATTTCACTTGTTAAGATCATAGTTAAGCATTGAAGAGTCTGTTTATAAAATGGTGCGTGGTGGTCGGCACTAGGCAGCCTAGTGGTCAGACCGTCTGACGGGTAACTGAATGGTTGCTAGTCCCCGAAACAACAGGGTATTGTCATTCTCCCCTTAAGCAAGGCACTGAAACTTAATCACACCTGTACAGTAAGTCACTATGGATAAGGAAGTGTTTTGTCGGGTTCTGTACAACCTGCGTTTTACCAACATAGAGGTTGATTGCCAGTGTTGTGTGTTCAATTCCCAAAGGTGGCCAGTACTTAAGTAGGAGAAAGTCTGAACTCATGACTTTGGGTAAAAGCATCTGCTAAATTACTTTAATTCATTAAATTATTAGGTTTTCACTCCTTGCGATTTTTCAGCCTCAAAGATTTAAATTTAAATGAATACCATTGGAAATATATATTAAAGAGGCTTTGAGGGTGGATTTTTATGGGGCTTAAATGTTTTCTACATTACTAAACCACATAAAGAGATCAATCAAACTATCCCAGTGTGGCATTCATTTTCACGTCCCCAAACTCCTGTAAACCAAGTCGCTCTCAAATGTTCCCCACTTGATTTGGTAAAAACTGGATGTGTGCCTGACATCTGTCAACTAGTCTGAAACAGCACTAGTGAGACGAACACATGGAATTCAATTTTATTTTCACAGACTGCCTTAGGAACCATAACATCACAACAATGTGCATTCCTGCAACAGGATTGGCCACATGCTAAATCCCTCCTCTCTACTCCCACCATTCTGGGGTTGGGATTGGTTGGACATTTGCTTCTCCTTAAACTTGTTCCTATATGCTGGTGCCCACATGCAGACTCTAATGGAAGAACCCATTAAACTTGGCCTTCAATAACCAATAATAAAGTTGCATGAAATTCTTGACACGCTATGTGTTGGTGTAATCGTTTTAATCTTCCAATCATTAATCTCCTACGATACGGTCCGGTACCTGTCTTCTGCACTCAAACGCAAATTGATACCCACAGTTTTGAGGGATAGCTGAGTATACAGTTGTGGTAAAAGGTTTGAGACACAAATACTAATTTTCACAAAGTCTGCTGCCTCAGTGTTGATGATGGCAATTTGCATATACTCCAGAGTATCATGAGGAGTGATCAGATGAATTGCAATGAACTGAAAAGTCCCTCTTTGCCATGAAAAATAACTTAATCCCAAAAAAACATTTCCACTGCATTCCAGCCCTACCACAAAAGAACCAGCTGCCATCATGTCAGTGATTGTCTCATTAACACAGGTGAGAGTGTTGATGAGGACAAGGCTGGAGATCACTCTGTCATGCTGGAAGTTTTAAAAGGAGGTTCATGCTTGAAATCATTGTTCTTCCTTTCCTCAACCATGGTTACCTGCAAGCAAACACGTGCCGTCATCATTGCTTTTCAAAACAATGTGTCACAGGCAAGGATATTGCTGCTAGTAAGATTGCAACTAAATCAAACATTTATCAGATCATCAAGAACTTAAGGAGAATTCCGTGCGATTTTCAAAATGTAGCTCTGTTGTTTGCATATCTGAAATGCTGTCAGTAGCGTTAATAACTAAAACAATCTGTATTGCCAGACCTTTTTGCTCCAGTATACAACCATTATGCATTTATGGGGCAATTTTTAAAATGTGCTTTGAGCCTATAAACATGTTTGAAATGTCATTACTAGTCCATATCCATGTGTAGTGATTCCTTACACAGCGAATTTGAACAAATCAGTCAGTGTACATACCTCTGTTTATTTCCCATTTTCCAGTGAAGTCCACACTAGTTGATAGTCGAAATCATACAATTCAATATTCCTAAACATTATTTTTCTGCAAAAAAATGCATTTCCCGTTCAATTGTTGTGAAGCAGGAATCAGGGCACCCAAGAAAGTCCAGCAAGCGCCAGGGCTGTCTCCTAAAATCCGGGTACCACCAGTGCAGAGCTTGCTCAGGAATGGCAGTAGGCAGGTGTGAGTGCATCTGCAAGCACAGTAAGTCAAATACCTTTGGAGGAAGGCCTGGTGTCAAGAAGGGCAGCAAAGAAGCCACTTCTCTTCAGAAAAAACATCAGGAACAGACTAATATTCTGCAAAAGGTACAGGGATTGGACTGCTGAGGACAAAGTAATTTTCTCTGAATCCCCTTTCCGATAATTTGGGTCATCTGGAAATCACCTTGTCTGGAGAAGACAAGGTGAGTGTTACCATCAGTCCTGTGTCATGCCAACAGTAAAGCATCCTGATACCATTCATGTGTGGGTTTGCTTCTCAGCCAAGGGAGTGGGCTCACTCACAATTTTGCCTTAGAACACAGCCATGAATAAAGAATGGTACCAACACATTCTCAGACAGCAACTTCTCCCAACCATCCAAGAAAACTTTAGTAATGACCAATGCCTTTTCCAGCATGATAAAGCACCTTGCCATGAGGCAAAAGTGATCGCTAAGTGGCTCGGGGAACAAAACATCATCATTTTGAGTTAATGGCCAGGAAACGCCGAAGACCTTGACAAACAAAAAAACAAATTCTGACAAACTCCAATTATTGATCATGCAAGAATGGGCTGCCATCAGTCAGGATGTGGCCCAGAAGATAATTGTCAGAAATCCAGGGCAGATTGTAGAAGTCTTGAAAAAGAAGGGTCAACACGTCAAATATTGAGTCTTTGCATAAACTTCATGTAATTGTCAATAAAAGCCTTTGACACTTATCGAATGCTTATGATTATACTTCAGTATACCATAGTAACTACTGCAAAAAAGATGTAAGAACACTGAAGCAGCAAACGTTGTGGATACCAATACTTGTGACATTCTCAGAACTTTTGACCATGACTGTAAAACACAACTGATGTTTCTGCAGACTGCACTTACAGGCAGAAGAAGGATTTGTAAATGACATTGCTGAAGCCCTGGATGGGGGATCTTGTTGTGTGGCTATGTTTATTGACCCTTCAAAGGCATTTAATACAGTTTGTCACTCTGTTCTGTTGAAGACAGTTCCCTCTTGCTAAGGCTTATGGTTCAGGAACTATCTGAGTGGTAGATCCCAGGCCATCATAACTGATGGTGTAAGGTCAAATTTATTGGTTGTTCAAAAGGAAGTTCCTCAAAGTTCGATTTTGGGTCCTTTGTTGTTCACTCTTTATATAAATGTAATGTGTACCTCTGAGAAATTGTAAATATCTTTCTTATGCTGATGAAACAATACTTTATGCTCCTCCCATGCTCAGGGTTTTGCTCATTGTATCATTAGTATACTGGAAGGTTCTATCGTAGATCATTATCAATCTTACAAATACGTTGTAATTTGGTTAGATGAACACCTGCCTTTTACCAGATATTAATGATTTGGTTAATTTTATAGAAACAAAGCTTGTCTGTCTTATTAGCATAGACTCTAACTTATTGAAGCTACTTTTATGTCTGTTCTTGATTATGGTGATCTATTGTATATGCATGCATCAGCCTTGGTTTTGAGGCCCTTGGATGCGGTCTATCATTCGGCTCTGCAGTTTACAACTGTTTCTACAGTTCACACCAATCACTGTATTTTGTACACTTTGGTTGGATGGGACTCCTTGTCTTCCAGGAGAGACAGACACTGGGTGATGTTTGTCTACAAGGCTATAATGCACAATTTACCAAATTATCTTTCCTCTAAAATAACTTGGATTTTAATGGTGGCTATAAAACTCGCTCCAAAGATTGGCATTGGTGGTTCCCTGTGTGCATACAGAGCTGG
Organism: Umbra pygmaea; assembly: GCA_016801145.1. Classification (NCBI taxonomy): domain Eukaryota; kingdom Metazoa; phylum Chordata; class Actinopteri; order Esociformes; family Umbridae; genus Umbra; species Umbra pygmaea. The sequence continues at coordinate 16,516 of JACXGM010007408.1, forward strand.
GTAAAAGTACTTAATATATCATGCCACTCATAAAAAATAAATTATGCTTGATGTCTTGGTTGTTATTGGAAAATGTTAAACTATTTCAATTGAACGTACTGTTGTTGAGTGCAGTTGTTTTTTGTATGTGTATTTGTAGTTTTGAATTTGATTAGTTTTTCTGTGCTCAGGGCTCAGCTGTAAAAGAGACCTTGGTCTCAGACTGATCCTCTGTATAAAAAAAGGTTAAATCAATAATAGGAATGACTGCTGCTTTAAAATATGTGTTCAAAAAAGTGTTACTACATTACCTAGCTTGCTAGCTAGCTACTAGCCTCTTCTTTTGTCAAATGATGTAGTTGACAGTATAGAAGAAAGCTAATAGAAACGTTGTCTTTTATGTTGTAGCTTTATTCAGAGCCATGCCTGACATGCCAAATACCTATTGGTTTATTGTCCCAGACTTAGCTATACTCTCTACAGCCTAGGAATGAGGTAAGTTTATTTTAATTCACATGAATACTGTGGAGGGAAACACTTGCAGGTAGATGGATTATTGCCTTAAACTCAGTCTGTGGACCGGTATTCCAGTCTTTCTGTGAAGTCAGCCGTTGTGTGTTGTGTACGTGCATGATATGCCTTTCAAATCTGGGTAGCTCTATTACTTAAAGCCGTTAGTTGCTATGCAATTAAAAAGCATTGTGGGACTGGCCCTGTCTTAACACTCCCTGTTTTTAGTCTGTTGGAAATAATTAAGGTGTACATTATAAAGGGCATTGTTCCTGCAGTTCTACTGTACCCGGCAGGCATACATCTGAAATGAGAATAGACCACCGCCCAATCATTTATCCATCTTGTCCTCACTGACTGTCCTCTTTTTTGACCCCCCTACACTCTCTTTCCTTATGCCGTCATAGGTCGGGAATGACCCCTGTTGCTTGTACACACAGTCTCAAATCCTAATTTCCTCTCCCAGTCCAGCTGGGTTGACAGCGGATATTTAGGATGCTTCCTCTGTCGTCCTCGGTTTCTCGGCTGTCCACCACAGGACCTTCTCCTGACACCTCTCTGACTTCCTGCCTTCAGATTTAGCTCAAATAGTAATCGCTTGCAATCAGGTGAGTGTGTTTGCGCTTGTGTTCATGCACGTGTGTGTTTGCGTGCATGCGTTATTTTCATTTTTACGTCATAAAGCCAGCTCGCCACATAATTGAATAGACTTTACGTTCCAACAGAGATACAGGGGATGGTCAGGCCACAACAGTCATTTTAACAGGAATCTCCCATGGCAGCAGCACTACTGGAAATTTAATAAAATCTGTGTCTATTTATTATTTTAACATTTATTTAACCAGGTTGGCCATTGAGAACAGCTTTTCTTTTGCAGTGGCAACTAGGCCAAGATAAACACAACGGTGCAAGATGACAGAGTTACACGTGAAGTATGCAAACAATAAAAATACAAAGTGCAGTCGGAGGATAAGACCAGTATATGTACAGTGTGAAATGAGGTCTAAATTGGGGTAGATCAAATTGGCCTCGTGGGACCAACCTGATCTCGCGAGCTTCAGTTTTCCACTCGCAGATCAGTCTGGCATCTTGAGAAAATTTGTAGCCGTTCGCCAAACAACCGACCAATCAGCGTTGGTTTGAGGCGGGTTAAGGTTTGACACAACGAGAAGCGACTGTTCAGTCTAAACAACATGGCGGCTTCCGCGGATGAGATGGGCGTAGCTATCGCGCAAGTTTTCTGATTGGTTGATTAGACAGACTGTTTATCCATTCAGCTAACCAGTATTTTTGCCCCTTCCCAAAAGTTCTCCAATGGAAGATTCTTAGATGGATATGCGGCGCAAATGCGAAGCAATCCATCTGGCGGAGTCAGGTTAAGATCAAATAGCCAACTAGTTAATAGAGGTCACTGTGGTGTGGGTTAAATGGGACATTGGTTAAAAAAACGGATGACACTGATAGACTACATTTCATTTTCTCTGGAGGGTGTCAGAGGTAGTTCTGTAGTTGACATTACCGAAGTCTAGGATTGGTAGGATAGTCATTTTCACCAGGGTGTGTTTGGCAGCGTACGCGAAGGAGGCCTTGTTGTGGATTAGGAGGCAAGTCCTAGATTTAATTTTGGATTGGAGATGGTTAATGTGGGACTGGAAGGAAGAGTGATCAGTCTAATCAGACACATTGATATCTGTAGGTGTCCACATATTCATCCAGAGTGGTGATGCTAGTCAGGCTGGTAGGTGCAGGAGGTGATCGGTTGAAGAGCAAACATTTAGTTTTACTAGACAAAGGTGTTGACAAACCAGTGTTGACACAGTTACTACATTTGTGTGGCAAGAGATTGTTACCCAATATGATACAGATTTTTTTTTTGCTTGCTGAATTCAGGCTCAGCTAAGGGTTTCCAGTCTGTCTGCGCTCACCTTCATGCCTGTGCACGTTGGGAATGCACTGCATCTGTGTATGTGTCTTTCTGGGTCCATGTGTCAGTACACATTTAGGCTGCGAGGGAATAATGATTTCCTGTAAGTCTCTGGTTCTAGGTCAGTCTCTGGGGCCCTGTTTTGTGAAGGTTTTCCCTTCACTGATTGACTCCAGAGTGATCCTGGCGAGGATACTGCAGATTGTGGATATTGCGTCAACCCAAAGCTAAATTGCATTGTACTGGAGAGTGTAGTGTTTGTAATTTTAATTTGTGTGTGTTTAACAAACATCATGATATGAACACACCCCTATTTACGCATGCCACTATAAAGAGTTTTTGTCACCAAAGTGTTTGGTACAGAGGTATTTGTGTTTTTGGATTATGTTTTGTTGTTGTGTTTTTAATGTCGTTTGCCCCACCCTCTATATTGTTTGAAAGCATGTGTTGTCTGGGAGAAATAG
>JACXGM010007408.1:19492-30865 GCA_016801145.1 Umbra pygmaea
ACATGGAACAGCCCATTAGACAATGAGTGGTCTCAATATGAAATACATGGAACAGCCCATTAGACAATGAGTGGTCTCAATATGAAATACATGGAACAGCCCATTAGACAATGAGTGGTCTCAATATGAAATACATGGAACAGCCCATTAGACAATGAGTGGTCTCAATATGAAATACATGGAACAGCTTGGGTCCTCATGGAGAGACTTGAGAACAACTTGTGGTTGGCCTTTATTCTATATAACCTGTATTTCTGCATGCGTGCTGAAAAATGTAGGGAGAGAAGCCAAACCAATGATGAGGCAGTGTAAAATGTACAGGTGTGTTGTTTTGTTACTTGTCTTAATGTCAGAGAGACTCAAGGCCTTTAAAGAGCACTGATTGATGTTCAGCTGCATTTACAGTTGTGCTTATGAGTTTGCATACCCTGGCAACAAATTTGAAATTTCAGCTTTGATTTTGACAATATGACTGTTCATGCAAATAATCTGACTTATGTAAAGATCGTGGTAATATGAAGTCATTAATAATCACAAAGTTGTTTGGCTCCTTTGTAAACCATACTGATAACCGAAATCACCCGAATGAACCTGATCAAAAGTTCACATATCCTTGAACGTTTGACTTTGTTACAGACACACAAGGTGACAAACGGTTGTCTTTCAAATTCCACAACCAACCAGAGCAACGTAGTATCGGTCTGCAAAACTCCAAACACATCTTCCGTTTGGGAGAAGGTCTTTAGTGCCATTCTTTTCTCAAAGAAAAACTTAACTCCATGTCTTCCAGAGTCGCGGCCAAAGCCGATTTCAAAAGACAGCTGTTCGCCAGCAGCAGCAGCCATCTACTTTGTTTTCCGTAATTACGTTAAGCCCGCCCACCGGCTATACACGATGTGATTGGCCTGACCAGAATTTTGTTTTTCCAGCTCGCAAGCCAACAGAGTTGCTAGACTGACCCTAGCTGCAAATTGTTTTTGCTGCCGCTAGGGTGTGTCTAGATTTCTAGGCTAGTTTTGGGTAGGGCTGGGCATCGTTCAAAATCTTTTGATCCGGTGCTAATTTCGATACCTCAGTTTCGATACCGGTTCCTTAACGATACTTTTTTCAATACCATATTTTTTTAAATCCATTTCAACATCAACAGAATACAGTAAACCCAAAACCTTTAATTTCCACCTTAATTGTTTATCAGTAAAGCACAAAACAATAAAATGTTTCATTCTTTTTACTGACAATAACAGTAAAAAAGGTTATCCAGGCTAAAAAATGCTATATTGGTAAAGAACTCCCTTTATATCGATAGCTTGCTCACCTCCACCATGGGGCCACCACTGTCGAGAAAGCTAGCAAACCTGAAACAATAGCCGGTTCCCGACCAAGTAGTTAAAGGAATGTAGTTATAGTCACAGTCTACTTCTAAACAGTTCTACTAACTACTCTCCCCCAAAACCGGTTTTGCTATTTGCATTCGCACTGGTCAAGTGGCCATAGGAACTGGTAGGAGGGATAAGGGAGTGACGAAAGCACCGCAACAGTCTTTTATAGCGTCGTAACTTGACTTTAGCGTAGGGCCTCATGCAACAACATTTCACAGTTTAATGTTTTTGTAACACTGGGTGTATGATTGGAGATGTATGCGGATGATCTGGTTGTTTTCAGCTCAAGTAGTGCTGGGTTCCTTCAGCGGCTTGCTGTTTGTTTGTTTGTTCAGATTACGAGGCTGAAAACAACATCCAATTAAAAAAAGAGTGTTGTGTTTATGTCCTAATAACTGAGTTCGAACCGCAGCGTTTAAAAACTAGGCTGGAGTAATAGAAATTGAGTAGCTACTTAACAGAGAAACACAAAAGACGAAGGCTCCAGCATAGTATTATACGCAACAGAAAAACGAAGCTACCGGCGTAATTTATTACCCCTGTGACTGCTCTGTGGCACTGATCTTATCTGTCCTAGGAAATGTTCCCTCTTGCTGACAATGTGAAGGGATTGACACTTTCTGATATGGTCTTCCTATTCTTAACATCAGGGTGGATACGCGCAGAGGCTAATGTGAAGGGGGAAATAGACAGAGATAACTAGAGCAACCGACTAGCAGCACAAGCTAACATACATAGAGTAGTCAACGTTACGGGAAAATAATTGAGTTTCGATTGTCGATCGAAATGAGCGCAACAACTGCAGTGGTAAACCTGTGTTTGGTTTAAGTAGTGAAAATACACTTATCTCTCAAGTATTTCCAAAATTTGTAAACTTACCGTTACGACAGAAAAACAAAGATGCTGCCTGGTCAAATAGTAACGTTATAAACGGTATACGACTGCAAGTATCTTCAGAAATCCTCTGCGTGGTTGTGGTCTCTTTCACATGACATGTTTTAAGTTGTGTTAGACAGCCAATCGCCGGTGACTTTGTCATCACACGCAAGTATGCTAAATGATTATTGGCTCACAGATGCTTTTGGAACCGAAAATTGGCACCGAAAGATAAATACTTTTTCGATACTTGCTAGTATCGAAGTATTTCGGTCGGTGCCATAAAAGTATCGATGTTCGGTGCCCAGCCCTAGTTTTGGGGCTGTGTGAGCTGTAAAGTCAAGGGGAACCTTGTGAAAATTAATGTCAAGATGAATGCAGCATGTTATCAGACAATACTGGCAGACAATTTGTATTTTTCTACACAACTCCTGTGCATGGGATGCTCTTGGACTTTCCAGCATGACAGTGATGCTAAGCACAAGGCCAACTTGACTCTCCAGTGGTTACAGCAGATTAAGGTGAAGATTGTGGAGTTGGCATCACAGTCGCCTGACCTTAATATCATCGAGCCACTCTGGGGAGATCTCAAACATATGGTTAATGCAAGACGACCAAAGACTTTGCGTCACCTGGAAGCATTTTGCCAAGACAAATGGGCAGCTATACCACCTGCAAGAATTAGGGGCCTCAGAGACATTTATGACAAATGACTGCACCCTGTCATTGATGCTAAAGGGGACAAAATACACTGTATTGAGAATTGAGGGTATGCAGGCTTTTGAACGGGTCATATCATTATTTTCTATGTTGCAATGTCTTGTTTTATGATTGTGCCTTTCTGTTATGACCTCAGTTGAAAATGAATCTCATGAGAAATGAAAACAAATACCTTTTGCCTGCTCACTCATGTTTTCTTTACAAATGGTACCTAGATGCTTTGCTCCATTTCTATGTAAAATTGGTGATCTTAGGTCAACGCTACCACATGCTCAAATTAGAAATATGTACTGACCATGCTTTTTAGTCCAGGATTAGGCCGTGTATCTGTGAAACCTCCGCTATGTGTTTACGTTGGCATCATTTTGTTGAATTCTTCCAGTGAGTCAGTCAATGAGTCAGATGTGCTTCTTTCTGGTTTCCAGCAGAGGAAAATCCCCCGTCCACTCTGACTGACCAGGTGGTTCTAGAATGGGGAGGGGGTGGGACCCATATGGCTCCGTTCTCTGTGTGACACTTGGCAACCTTCCCAAAACAAATTTCTGTTCAATCATCGGGGTCTGTATTATGCTTCACCATTTTCAGCGTAAGCGTTTACTTTTGCCCAAGTAATTTAATTTAACGAAATAAAATAATCCATCACATTGTTGGTCTTTTCTAACAAGCTGGCCATTTTATAACTCAGTCTACCGAACGGTGTTTGTTGTTTTGTGTCAGAGCCATGAAAATGGAAGTTAACACTCATAAACCCAGCAGATAAATTGCGAATAGACATACATGTGCACGAACACACACAAACACTGTACCGTAGTTAAGTCAGCAGTTGTAAATCAATTCAAAGCCATAAAACCGGTCCCAGATATTTAGTGCTGGAATATCATTAATTACCATGTAAGTACTCCCTGGCTTTGTGGGTCTGTTCGTAATTCATTTTAATGGTGGACTTCAGGTGCAGAGGCCACAGTGAGGAATTTGGTTCTTGTTGGTAAATGATAGAGTTTTTTTGATAAATCAAACAAAAATTGTTCTAATAACAGGTGGGATTAGAGCTGACAACTTAACTCAAGGCTAATAAATACAGGGTCTAAATTATTCCAGTATGTGTTTCTGCTCTTTGTTTTGATTATTTATTTTCCTTTCTTGATTTCTGTCACTCTTTTGATCTTTCTTTTTCTCTCTTTCCTTCACCTCCTCACACCCCAGTTTTCAGCCGTCGAAGAAGTATTATTACCGGTATTATTGTAAAAGCCCTGTGTTTGAATCTTATTTCTCAGACATCATCCCTACTCAACTTTGCCCCCCTTTAGAAGTCCAGTGCTGATGTCGAGACCAAGATGTCCCTGGCGGATAGGATGAAAATCCTGCAGGAGAATGAAGAGGCGTGGAAAAGCAGGGGACGGGGCGCTGCTAACGACTCCACTCAGTTCACTGTGGCCGGGCGCATGGCCAAGAGAGGTATGAGATGTGTGCTCAGAAAATACTGCTAATCAGTGTCCTAGGCTATGTATATTCATTGTCATAATGGGGTGGCCTAGTGGCATCTGACCCGAGTCTTAAAGGTCCCTGGTCTAATCCCATGACTGCCAAGTTGATAGCTCTGTCAGTAAGCAAGACATATAACCCTAATTGCTCCTCCTCCCTGGTTACATTCACTCAAGGGTGTTGTTGCAAATAAAAATTAGATCTTCATACAACTTGCCTGGTTGCATATAATAATCAAATTATATTTGATTATAACTACTCTTTACCACAATGTGACCCTCGTCTTCGTTTCCCACAGGCCTTGTGTCAGAAACTGGTAAAGAAGAATCTCCCATTTCCCACTTGAAGAAATCCATCGCTACACCGGTCAAGCCCCACGAAGGTATGTTGTTGTTATGAGGATCTGCTCTCTTGCTTAGTTTCAGATGGTCGTCTGTACTCTAAACATTTAGAAATATTTTCAGGCAGCCAAATTATTGTACCATTCAAACTCTCTTCCAGCATCGGGAGGTTTTTCTTAGTACTTAGCACTCTGCTTTGTAATGCTGGTTTAGGCCAAGTAGTTAGTATCCCTGTATTTATTTGTAGAGATGGTGGTATTGTGTGTGTTCTTTTGTCAGACAAAATGTTGTCATCTCTGTTGGATGTGCAGATATCTCAACTCGGAGCGGTGTTAAGTTGGAGGGAGACAAGAGGCTGGACAAGTTGGAGTCCTTTCTGGACAAGCTCCACAATAAAGGTACATTACTTTACTATAGGTTACATTGTTGCTATGGTAGACATCAGTGGAGTAGCACAACTGTGTTACGATGGCTAGGGTTTAAATCCTGGTTGCGGTATTCCGGCTAAAATTTTGGGCTCTGTCAGACGCAATTACCTAAAAAGGTCTCACTGAAGCAATTCCTTGTGTTCAGTACTTGGCTCCTATGAATTCAATTATGGTTAAAGAGAGTCATGATAAGGAATCAGATGGCTTTGAGGAATCAAATGGCTTTGAGGAATCAGATGGCTTTGAGGAATCAGATGGCTTTGAGGAATCAGATGGCTTTGAGGAAGCATCCTGCACCTGCAATGTGACGGAAAGATTGCTGACTTGACGGAAAGAAAATAGGGCAAAAAGTAAAAACAATAATGAAAGAAACTATGATGACAGTGCATTATTTCCAGTGGATAAGGATTCCGGTCTCGACTTCCTGGATGAGAAAACAGCTTTATACAAACCAGAAAGCCATCGAATACAATTGCAATAAAAATTACTCAACCCCCATTGCAAATCCGGTTTATTGTGAAATTGAACAGACTTTCAGCTGTTTGCATTGAACAAATCAAACAAAAGCAATTGAAATAGCTCAACACAATGAATGCTTGAAGTGGCTTCCTTAAATCCAACTGAAAATGCAACTCATTAGGACCTAACCATCGGTATGTTCAGGTATTCCATGTGTTTTACAATAAACCTGATTTGCAATGGTGGTTGAATAATTTTGATTGTGTGCATGTATGTGCGTGTGCGTGTGCGTGTGCGTGTGTGTGTGTGTGTGTGTGTGTATATACAAACATTTTTTTTCACGGATTTGTTTTAATGTCTAAACAGCATACAGAACAGATCAACAACAGCTGCCGGGTGCACCAGCTTTGCGTATAAGTTCACTCGGGTGCAAAGTCCACACTAAACAATACGATGAAACTAGTTAGTATCATACTAAAGCTGTGTCGATGTTTGGTTTTTACCAAACTACACTGGCGTAAAGTCCACACCAACCAAAATATTGTCGCAGAAAAGTTGTCGTAGATGTTTTCACTTTCTGTTTTCAATCAAAGGAAAGTAGCCTTGATGCAGTGTTTACCGAGTTGTCAAATTATAGAATGTAAACAGTCGGTGACAATCTGGAACAAGGTTGTTGCTTACAGGAGGCCTACTACAAATAAGGGCTATATTTCATTAACACAAAACAAAATGTTGATAACGCTTGCTATGCGTTATGTTACTAACTATACAATATCTGCCGAGTGCACCCATTTCATTGAAATTACCATTACGGTCCTCTCCGAAAATAAAGTGCGTGTTGTCAATCACTGTGTGTGTTGTTTTTAAGGTAACATTATTTTGTCGGCTATAATGCATCAGGAGCGTGATGAATTATAACCGATAAAATAATATATCCTTCCCAATACGATAGCGTTATATGTTTCTGTACATGAAAAAATGAAAGCGCAAGTTAATATCACAGTCATCATAAATGTCCAAGGGTTGTCATTTTAAATGAAGAACGCGTTGCAGACGCAAAACAGGCAGCCGTTATATTTCGCTCCTCATTACCTATATCTCCCCACCTTTCAAAACGAAGCGCCAGGCTCTGGTTGCGCGTGTCAATGCGCCACGTGATTTAACTAATATAGGCTATATATACGTAAAAAATAAACAAACTTCTTAACTGTTTAACTGATAGTATTAATCGATCAAATGTTTTACTTTCGGTTAACGGTTAAACGGTCAATATGAGCATCCCTAGTATATATGTATATATATTTATGTATATGTGTGTGCTAACATATCTCGACATCAACTGTCTCAACCCTTCTGGGGAAAATGTAGGATGTTTATTACAAATGGGAGGAAACCGGATTAAAAGAAACTGACACTAATTATGTACATTTATTGATTGGAGACCACTGCAAAAAAAGTATCTCTGGTTTTAGTATTCATAGGTGTGTGTTTGGGTAAACTGTAGAGTTTTGTTTTATTCCATAAACTAAATAAAAATATTATCATTCAGAGCATTTATTTTTTAGAAAATGACAACTTGTCAAAATAAAAACAATGATGCAGTATGGTCAGACCTTGAATAATTTAAAGAAAGTAAGTTCATTTTTAAACAACATAATAATAATGTGTTAACATAGGAAGAGTTCAGAAATCAATATTTGGTGGAATAGTAATTATTGTATAATAAAAATATTTGGTTTTTATGCATCTTTTCATTCTCTCCACCAGTCTTTCACATTAATGTTGGCTGATTTTATCCAGCTTGTCTTTGTTTGATGGCTTGTGACCATCCGTCTTCCTCTTGATCACATTCCAGAGGTTTTCAATGAGGTTGATTTAAGAAACTTTTTCAGTGGTCTCTTAATTTGGTCCAGAGCTGTATATTTTTGGACTGGTCCCCATGATAGTTATATCCACAATCCTAGCATTGCCACAGCCATTCTCCAAATGGGACCACTATGGCAGCCTTCGTACCCAGGGATGGGCAGTATTTATGATACATGTATTTCAAATACAAAATATGGTTTTGTAATTTGTAATTGATAGGCTTGATGAAAATGGCTACATATTTATATGAAAAAGATAATTTAGAGTTTTTAATTTTGTAGTTTAAAAATACTGTAAATTACTTTGTAGTCTCCATGATGACATCATACAAATGCTGCCTCTGATTGGTGCCTACAATTATGAGTCATTAGAAAACTGTAAGTTAAACGTGAAACTGTTGGTTACTTTAAAACGAACCTTCATCTGCTTGATCACAGGGATATATTAATATTTGATCTGTTAACGGTTGCATATGTCAGATATATCGCATGACTTGTTAGGCCGAAAAAAGCTGTTGCTATTAAACATTGTCTACTGAATCAACTGAGTCAGTGTACTGGTGAAGGGATAGATCCCATTGGCTGATAAAGGTTTGCAAAAGTATTTTTAGTACTTTTAAAATACTTAAATACAGTAGTATATTTTGATACATGGTGTGGCTGCTGTATTTTGGAGTTTGTTTTGATACACTTAAAATTAAGGTTTTTGGTTTATCTGTTTGACAATACATTTTGATGCATCTTTGCCCATCACTGTTTGCACTGTACCTAAGAAGAACCCTTAGCCAGTGTCCAGTGGCCATATAAGACATTGCCTATTATTCACTTTGCACGTCATAGAAAACTAGACGGGATGCCGTTAAGCTAGAAGGCCTTCAGTCAAATTGGTTGAATCCTGACATCTACTTCCTGCTTCCTGTTTCCTCCCAGGCATGGGGCACAACCGGACGTCCACCATCGAGGTGACAGCTGAGACGGAAAAGGAGGTCATGACCCTGGATGACGAGGAGACATTTGGACGCTTCTACAAGCCCGTGTCGCCCTCTAGTCGAAGCTCCGGTGTCACAGTGCTGACCGATGAGGACCTCAGCAACCTTCAGGCCAACACGCCAAAGTACGGTTTCTGTCAGAATACTCATCTACCAACTTTATCTGTCATGTTGCATACACCTCTTATATAGAATAAAACAAGGGAGTTTCTATGGTCAGATAAGTCTTTTATGTCTTTTATTATGGGCTAATCTACTTGATCAATAGACCTGGACTAAGGGTACTTAAAATTGATTTGTATTAAATTATTTTTTAAATGACTAACAACATTTTCTAAGGTAAAATGCTTTTAGAAAATATTTTTAAATTTTGACATATAATATTTTGAACATTGTCTGTCATCTACCTGTGGACTTCAGGTTGACGTCTGCGGGGACAGAACACAAGCGCGCCGTTCGGCCGGCTCGAAACAACCAAGGCTCGCGCAACCCCCTCCGCGCCCTGGCAGCCCGCAACGACATTCGCAACGTCTACACAGAACAAAGACTCAATGTGGCTACTGTGGAAACCAAGAGGATCCAAGTGGAGAGGAGTAAGCCATCCCATAATATGTATTGTTAGTAAGAGGACTTTTAACCAGAGTTACACACAGATAGTACATTGAAGACCAAAGATATTTTGAGTGAGCTGCAAAACCTCAACCCTTCAAATCAGCTGGACTAGACAGTCTGGACCTTCTTAAAAATGTCTGCAGTAATTATTTACTCTCCCATAACCAGCCTTTTCAACCTCTCCTTTGCTTCATCAAAGATACCTAATGACTGGAAAGCTGCTGCAGTAATCCCCCTATTCAAAGAGGGGGACACTTTAGACCCAAACTGCTCTCTCAAATGAGTGCCTCGCCTGTTTCAATAACTACTTCTCCAATAGGTTTCAGTGTGTTAGGTTGGAGGGCCTGCTGTCCGGACCTCTGGCTGTCTCTATGGGGGTGCCTCAGGGTTCGATCCTTGGGCTGACTCTATTTTCTGTACACATCAATGATGTCGCTCTTGCTGCAGGCAACTCTCTTATCCATCTCTACACAGATGACACCATTCTATATACATCTGGCCCTACATTGTAAACTGTGTTAGAAAACCTCCAAAAGAGCTGTGATGACATACAACTTTCCTTCCGTGGGCTCCAACTGTTGTTAAACTCTGGTAAAAACCAAATGCATGATTTTCAACCAGTCACATTCTGCATCTGCCTGCCCAACAAGCATCACGACTCTGGACGGGTCTGAACTGGAATACATTGATAATTACAAATACCTAGGGATCTGGATAAACTCCTCGCTCTCCTTCCAGACCCACATAAACCATCTTCCATCCATGATCAAATCTAGGATTGGCTTCCTATTCCGCAACAAGGCCTCATTCACCCCTTGTGAAAATGACCATCCTCCTAATGCTTGACTTCAGTGATGTTGTCTACAGAACTGCTTCAAACTCTCTTCTCAAGAAATTGGATGTAGTATACCACAGTGCCATCCGGTTTGTTACCATTGCCCCATACAACACTCACCACTGCAACCTCTACTCACTATTGGGTTGGCACTCGTTACACACCCGGTGCCTGAACCACCTCATCTACAAGTCCTTACTAGGCAAAACACCACCTTACCTAAGCTCATTAATATCAATAGCATCACCCACTCTCAACCTGGGCTCGAGCAGGTATATCTCTCGTCGCTACAGATGCCTGGACCTCATTTGGTCGCCTCTCCTTCCAGTTCTCTGCTCTTAATGATTGGAACAATTTACAAAAATCCCTGAAACTCGAGGCCACCGTCCCATCACTACTTTTAAAACATTACTTTCAAATCTACTGATTGATCGCTGCACATGTTGACTCTACCCCTGTACTCTTTGCACGTTTATGCCCTAATGCACTCAACAAATCTTTAACGCATCTTGCACTTTTTCAACTGCACAGCTGTCTTTGTATAAATTGCACATTACCATTTTTCAGCCATGTTCATCACGTAACCTATCCTAGTGTTATTTCTCTTGTACTGCCACTTTATGTTCCAAATAATCTACCTCTCTATTCTAGACCATATTTGCACTGAATGTACAGTATTTTTAATTTGAACCAAATACCGTTTATATGTGTAACTGTATACTTGAATGTTTGTACTCTGTGTGTAACTTCATGACGCCTGCACCTTCCGCATTATCTTGGCCAGGTTGCGATTGCAAATGAGAACTTGTTCTGAATCGATAAACCTGGTTAAAAAACAGTGGAATAAAAACTAGGTGGAACAACCACACACAACGTTGTAGTAGTAAACTTTACTTAGTGTAGCTATCAGCAAATCAGTGCTAGAAGGCAATAAAAATAATAGTGCCAGCATAACTTGAAAAGGGTGGATGAACTTGTGGAGTATAATTCATTTGATAGCTAGTAAAACCCTTCTGTCATGGAGTACAGTTATGTGTTACTGTTAATGTGAAGCTACTAATCTTTATGTTGTAAATAATCTCCATAATAATATTCACAACCAAATAACCTCGATTTTGGCTCCCTAGTGGCTAAGCATTCCAACCTGGCGGATGCAGCTCTAGCCGGTCTGGCCAGCAAAGAGAACTTCCGCAAGGTTAACTTGCGCAACACCAAGTCTACTGAAGTGGTGACCAACAACAGCACGCTGCCCTACCACAAGATCATGCTCATCCGCATCAAAGGTCAGTCATATGGAAAAGAGTTGAACAGAGAGTGACGGGGAGGAGAGAGTGACGGGGAGGAGAGAGTGACGGGGAGGAGAGAGTGACGGGGAGGAGAGAGTGAC
>JACXGM010007409.1:0-30724 GCA_016801145.1 Umbra pygmaea
ATGTTATAGGAGTGTATAGTTTATATAAACCCTGGTTATACACCACTCTGTATGTTATAGGAGTGTATAGTTTATATAAACCCTGGTTATACACCACTCTGTATGTTATAGGAGTGTATAGTTTATATAAACCCTGGTTATACACCACTCTGTATTTTATAGGAGTGTATATTTTATATAAACCCTGGTTATACACCACTCTGTATGTTATAGGAGTGTATAGTTTATATAAACCCTGGTTATACACCACTCTGTATGATATAGGAGTGTATATTTTATATAAACCCTGGTTATACACCACTCTGTATGTTATAGGAGTGTGTAGTTTATATAAACCCTGGTTATACACCACTCTGTATGATATAGGAGTGTATAGTTTATATAAACCCTGGTTATACACCACTCTGTATGTTATAGGAGTGTATAGTTTATATAAACCATGGTTATACACCACTTTGTATGTTATAAGAGTGGATAGTTTAAATAAACCCTGGTTATTGTCACGGTTTTGTGTGATGAAGGAGAGAGACCGATAAGCAGGTAGATTGTTCGTTGGTGTTTAATGTCACAGTCGTAAAGAAACAGGACAATTGAATGTACATAATAAGTCCACTTCTGACTTGTACCACGGAAATGTACATACACACATATATATATATGTACTTGCTAAGGAACACGGCTACAGACTATAAAAATACTATGCTCTTAAGCGCGGCATAGAACGCGCACATAGCCTATACAGAAAATGCATATATACAACAGTATACAGAAATGCTACTTACGCCTCTTGTCAAAGATAGTGCAAAATAGTGTAAGCACCTTGTATCTGCCACACGTAACAAGCCAGGCAAGGAACATACAAATATACTCGTAAGACAATCACCAAACACAGAATCAACCTTAGCGAAAACTGAAACTCACGTTCCCGATTATAACGGCGACAATATAGCAATGCCCAACACCTCTTCCCCAGTTTGGCCTGTTTATATAGACAGAGTTAACCTAGCTCACCTTACACAGCTGACCTCAATCATTAATAAGATCTAACCTATTAGAGCTAAACTGGGAGAGAAGTGCTGGTCTTAAATGAACATTTCTTTTAATGATACGTAAACCTTCATGCCATGCACTGCATACATATATAGAACACAAATACACAAATAAACAACTGATATTTCCTCATAGATGTGTAAGAGTCCATCTCAGAATCGTTACAGAATCCCCCCCCAAAGACCTCCCACACCGAGGATGTCAAACAAAAAAGGGGAGGGAGGGTGAAACCCCACCCAACAACAGTCAATGCCCCACACCAAAGTACTCACCCAGACGGAAGGTCAGCGGGCGGCCTCAGGCAGCTATAGGAGGGGACAAAGGGGGAGGCCCCTGCTACAGGCAGGTCAGTGGGCCCGGGGTCAGGCGGAACGGTGGGCCCGGGGTCAGTCGGAACTGTGGGCCCGGGGTCAGTCGGAACTGTGGGTCCGGGGTCAGGGGCAACAGGGAGCCCGGGGTCAGGGGCAACAGGGAGCCCGGGGTCAGGAGCAACAGCAGGCCCGGTGTCTGCCAGAGTAGTAGGGAGCCCTGCGTCAGGTGCCGTGAAGGACCCAGGGAGCTCTGTCACAGAGGGGGGTCCTGAATCAGGTGCCACAGGGTGTCCTGTGTCTGGCGGCGGGACAGCGTCCTCAAACTCTGGCGGTGGAGGTAGAAATAGTCCCTCCAGGTCCTCGTCCTGGTGGGCCGCCAGAGTAAAGGCTTCGGCCTGGAGGGCCGGCAGAGCTGGGGTGTCGGCTTGGAGGGCCGTTTGAGCAGGGGCGTCGTCACGGTGGTCCGGCTGAGCAGGGGTTTCAGCCTGGAGGGCCGGTTGAGCAGGGGCGTCGTCCCGGCTGTCCGGCTGAGCAGGGGTTTTGGCCTGGAGGGCCGGTTGAGCAGGGGTGTCATCCCGGTGGTCCGGCTGAGCAGGGGTTTCGGCCTGGAGGGCCGGTTGAGCAGGGGCGTCGTCTTGGTGGTCCGGCTGAGCAGGGGTTTTGGTCTGGAGGGCCGGCTGAGCAGGGGTTTCAGCCTGGAGGGCCGGTTAAGCAGGGGCGTTGTCCCGGTGGTCCGGCTGAGGTGGTGGCGAGGCGGCCATCTGGAGAGGACTAAACATGTCCCGCAGCAGGCGGGTGAAGCTCCCATGGTTGTCCAGAAAAGGGTGGTCCGCTTCCCAAAGGGCCTGGGCGAAGGTAAGAGCCCCACCCTCCAACTTGGAAATCGTGCTGACGACCAGGTCCCTCTCAGATGGGGCCTTCACCGGAGCTGAGACCGCCAGCCCTGGCTGCATCTCCCGAGCAGGGCTGTCAGATGGGGTTGCAGACTCCCGTCGCCACCCCTCATAGCCCCCCCAAAAAAATCCTTGGGGAGACCCCGGTCCTCATAGTCCAATTCCTCCTCGTCAGAGGAGAATAGGCCCAGTTCCTCCGTAAAATGGCGGTATTCCCAGGGCTTTGGTGAGGTGGTTTCTATAGCCGGAATGTAATCCCCATATTCCTCTCCGACCTCTTCATCAGAAGAGTCCACGTCCCACATAGAGGCCAGGTGTGGTTTTTGCTGCCGGCTGAACACCTCCCATGCTGGGAAAAGGTAGAGAGTGAGAAGCCAGTACCTTTCCCACATGAACACCTCCCCAAGTCAGGGTGTAGCTCTCCTTGGTTGCTCTGCCTTGCGGTCTCGTTAATCCTTTTTGTGTTAGGTTGGGCATTTTGTCACGGTTTTGGGTGATGAAGGAGTGAGACCGATTAGCAAAAGGCTAGCAAAATGTATGTTTATGTTAGCTAAGGTTACCTGTAACCTGCCAGAGGGCAAATGCTGCTTGTAACGAACAGTTAGTGCAACTTTTTTTCGAACGGATGGTTACATACTACTGTAATATTTTTTAACGGGATAGCGAAAACGCAGATCGGTTCCAGAATCACTGTTTATCGTATTTAATGACATGACATTGCTATAGCTTTGTAATAGGTTTTGATGAAATTGGCATAACGTTTGCATGCAATACTAACTATTCCTCCGTGATAATCTATTTACAAAAGGGGGGTTAGGAAAACCACACAATAAATTCCGTGCATCAAACATTAGCTTGGGATGTTTTTAAGCATTAGTAACCCTTAACATAGTGTTAGGAATATCTGGTCCGTCTATCTATGTAATGTTTATAGATGTAATAAAAATGGTTTCTTAAAGGTTTACACCTTTTTTTAATCATTACCCGATACGTAATATATTACATGATAGATATAATGTGTGTTACAATAAACTGTTAATTTACAGCACTACTTATAATTAGTAAACATTTAATTATACACGAGTATTTGCACTTTGAACATTTTTTATGCACAGTTTATGCACTGTAAAACTTGTTTTATTTATATAAAGTGTGGGTGAACTTAAACTTTATGGCTATGCTGTGGTTCCTGTAGGTTTTGCATGCAGGGTGGGGGGTTGGGGGGCCTCCATGTCCATTTTGCTTGGGGCCCCCAAATTCCTTCAAACGGCCCTGTGTTTCAATAGTTTGACCATACTATAGGTCCTGTGTGTCCCTTAGGGGCCTGTCAGCAGGTTTTTAGACCCATTAGGGACACACAGGACCTATAGAACGGTCAAACTCCTGACACACATAGACACACACCGCACGTGTCCATTTTAGGCCATTTTTTATTTATTTTCAAAAAATCTGTTGAGGGCTGGGGCCTGAGAACCTGGTAGAGACAACTTAGTTTTGTAACCATTTGACTGCTTTTAGTTTGGGGCCTAGGAAACACTGTTTGAGAGGAACATTTTTATTTGGGAGTGTGAGAACTCTGATAGGAAACAGAAATTGAGGGACTTGTTTCCCAAACACACACACACACAAACACACACACACACACTTAATAACCCCTACACACACACACAAGGAAGGTGGGCCTTAGAGGGCAGGACTTTACACTATTTTCTTATAAACGGGCCTATAGGATTCCTCAGACCCACTCGTCAAATTTTTGACAGCTCAGTTTAGGGAGGGCTATAGCATAGCAACACCTTTTAGGGGATGGGACTTACAACAGACCTATAGGGTGGCTGAAACCCACTCGTCAAAGTTTTGACAGCTCGGCCTGTACCATTGGAACTTCTTTTAGGGTCTGGAGCACAAGTAGACCAATAGGAACACACCAGGGGAGGGGGAAAGGGGCATGGAAAAGGGGCGTGGAATAGAGCGGGCCTTAAATGGCTCAGCCAATCAGAATGATTAGATCCACCTGTAAAATAATGTTTGGGCTGTTTGATGAGTGGGTACTTCTCTTTCTCTCTCTGGCTTGTCCATTTAGGGATAGGGGCAGGGTTTAGAAGTTTGTCTATGGTTGAAAATTGTATTTTAGGGTTATTTCCACTTTATATAATGATCCTGGAAAAGTGTTTCTTTCTTGCAGCACGTATGAGCTTATTGTAGGTCGTTAAGGATTTTTGTAGATACTACAATGGACCTCAAGTCTAGTTTCTCAATTTTCTTTCAGCTGCCCTATTTGCTCTTTTTTGTTCCCAGACAAAGTGGTTTATCCATGGTGATGCTTTCTCTCCTAACCCCTTTACCTGAATTGGGGCTACTTTGTTCTAGAGCATTTGTCAAATTGATATATATTTACCATCTCATGCACTGTGTTGCTTGTACTGGAATGAAGTGCACCTAAAGTTTTGCTCTACAAGTTTGCTCTACATTTAGGTATCGTATTCTGACTACTACTTTGTTCCAGTTAGGTGTGCATGTTACAATCTAGCTCCTGTAGGAGGGGGAGGTGACACCCCACAGCTCAAGGACCACCAGAGGTCAGCAAAAGAGATAAGGAGTCGTGGGAGTGAGCAAGGACACAGACACAAAGTAACTAATGTTAAAGCAGGGCTTTATTTGCCACGGTAAGTAATAAATAATATGTTTGGGAGAAAGGGCTGGACATTACCAAAGCAAAAACACAAAGTTCCCACCCCTAACCTGACCTAACCTAACATACACAACTAAACTAACCTGGCACACAAGTGAAAAGCCCTAACCAAAATACAGGGGGTGGTCCGCCGAGATCTAACCTATTGTAGACACTGAAGTTACCCTACGGGTGATGTAAGCCCAAGCCCATGGCCCTGGCCTACACACTCCCAAGTGTATCCCCTTCCCCTGAGCTCTCACTCACGCCAAAGTGCAAACACGCCAAAGTGCAAACACGCCAAAGTGCAAACACGCCAAAGTGCAAATACGCCAAAGTGCAAACACGCCAAAGTGCAAACACGCCAAAGTGCAAACACGCCTAATACAGAACACAGGCAAACATGACAGCAGGCAAACATGAGCAACTGCATGCTCTACCAGAGAAAGATACAGACACAAAATGGCACACTTTATACAGAAGAAAGGCATGATGGGATAGCTGCTGAGTAGAACCAGGTGAACAGGATAACGGGAGGGGTGGAGTCAAGGGCTAAATCCCAATATGCATACTACATACTACATACTAAAGTATGTACTACACAGGTGGTGGTAAAGTATGTACTATTAAGTATATATAATTATCGAGTATACTAACATGTCATAACGTTGCATCTAAAATTAGACCAATTCCACGAGCGATGAAGCTCGCGAAGTTTGAACATTAAACATTTGGCACAACCTGTTCGCACTTCATTTATACTTTAGTTAATATTGGTACAATAACAAAAAACTCATGTAATGACACGTTTATTATTACCTAACTTTTGGATACTTACATTTAAACACTGCCAAAGAAGGGCCGGCATCGGGAAACCCCTCCTATTCTGTGTCACAAAGGATTGTGGGCTATAACAGCTCAAAAAAGCATGCAGGGTTGCATACTTCAAAATCCTCCGGAAATAGTAGACCATCCGGGGACTACTGACATACTATATTTGCGTACTATGATTTGGGACACACTAATCGTAGTCTGGCATACTATATAGTATAGAGGGAGACATTTGTCACAGAAAGATTATTTATGTGTAATCGATTTGTTATCACTAAATCTAATGTATTTCTGTGTTCATAGTTTTCAAAGTTATCCCAACTTCTAAATTATTCTAAAAATAATGTCCTTCCTCTCAAGCACATGTTGCCTGAGAAGTAAACGTTGTCTTTGCGTCCAGTTTGGGTTTCATTTTGGTTTGCCTTATGTAGCGTCAAGTTGATGTTCTAGTCTAATAATGAAAAGACTGATGCATATCTGCCAATCCGCTAAAGGTTATAAGCTGCCAGACGTGCTGAAGAAAGAACTTCTATATGAGCATCTTAAGTGCAGTTTAAACAGTTTAGTATGGTATAACTAAATGAGAGAGTTATGCACTTAAGATTCTGAGGCCTGTTAGAAGACTCTGAGGCCTGCTAGAAGATTCTGAGGCCTGTTAGGTTATTTAAGTGGAGACATGGGCTTTTCCGCTCTATCTGGGTGGGAAAGATTCAAGGCCGCTCAATGACCTTTGCAGGGTGTCATATCTGTTAGTAAGGCTTAGAAGAGCAGGGACCACTCTTCTGTTTTATAGTGGGGATACAGAGAACAAAAGAATGTGACAGAGAAGATAGCTTATAACTCTTTTATCTATTATATATTAGACTGTAATACCATTACAGTTTGATGCCATTCAGACTGACAGGACAGGTTACTAACAGGACAGGAAACACAGATCTAATCAAGGAAGGGTTACTGAGTGTATTTGGGAGCAACAACTTGCCAAGGCCATCTGGTAAGATTATAGAAGATGACCTAATGTTTTAAGGAGACCTGCTGATCTGCTCATGTGAGTCAGTCACGGGTCTGAAGAGATAAGGGTTAGGAGATAAAGCATCACCATGGATGAATAGTTTTGTCCATGAACTAAAAAGAGCAAATAGGGGCAGCTGAAAGAAAATAGAGAAAAACTGGACTTGAGGTCCATCTAAGTACATACAAAAAAATAACACTGTTTGTAATAACACTGTATGTGCAAGAAAGAACCATTTTTCCAAGATCATTATAAAAATGTAAATAACCGTAGAATACTATTTTCAACCATAGACAAACTGCTAAACCCTATCCCTAAATGGACAAGTCAAGCCTCTGAAACTAAATGCAAGGAGTTTGCTCCTTTTTTAATAACAAAATCACAAGCAGCAGAGCCAGCATGAATACAACAAATATAAACTCCCAAGCAAACCTTTCACAAAGCACATAAAGACATTTAACAACATTGTTACTGACAACCTGCAAAATATCTTTAAAGAGAGTAAATCTACCACTTGCGTCTTACGCTATCAACCCTATCCTGACCACTTTTCTGAAAAATGTTCATGCCGTTCTGAATATTATAAATAAATCTCTTTAATCTGGGGTCTTAACAAATGCATACAAAACTGCTGTTATAAAGCCACTTCGTAAGAAACCACAACTAGACTCTAAGGTACTAAGCAACTAGACCAATATCAAACATCACATTTCTAAGTAAGGTGCTTGAGAAAGCAGTTTTTCACTAATTTTACACATTTCTAAATGACAACAACATTCTGGAAATGTATCAATCAGGTTTTAGAGCTAATCATAGCACAGAAACAGCCCTGATCAAAATAGTAAACGATTCAAGCATGGATGCAATCAAAGTCTCGGTCCTAGTCCTTCTAGACCTGAATGCTGCATTTGACACCATTGATCATAATACTCTACTAGATTGTCTCGAAAACTGGGTTGGTCTCTCTGAAAGTGTCCTCCGATGGTTTCAAACATATATTACAGGCAGAAAATTATTTGTCAGTCTTGGTGACTATATATCAGAGGAACATTATATACTATGCGTTGTTGCACAAGGAATATTTTCTGTCATAGGGCCTTTATTTTGTTGTGCAGCTGATATTGTTCTCTGATGCATGTTTAGGGAAGAAGACCATCCTTTTTGACCATTTCTTTTTTGTGTGTAATTTTTCTCCCTATTTCTCTGCCCTAGTCTTGTCCAATTCACCTTAACCCTGCTTTGTCTGCAACTCCTTGGACAGATGCACGATGCTGAAGGGTTACAAGGCTGTTATTATTCTGCTCATGTTGTAAATCTTTTCAACCTCTGAGAGAACACAGATGCAAATGATGGTAGGAATACATGTCCAGTGTTTTCCTGTGGGGAATACAAGGTTCCCAATTTATAATGATGTGATAGAAATTGTGGAAAAGTGTGTTTTTGAGGTCCAGGAACATATTCTGTGTGTGTGTGTGTGTGTGTGTGTGTGTGTGTGTGTGTGTGTGTGTGTGTGTGTGTGTGTGTGTGTGTGTGTGTGTGTGTGTGTGTGTGTGGTTGGTGTTCAGTATTTTTACCCTTTGTAGCCTCCATTCTCACTTCTGGGTCAAACTGACCCAAACTGTATGTGTCTAATATAACAATGCAAGGGGGGGTTGCAAACGTTAAATTTGTCATTTTCCATGTACATGTTCATTACACTAATTAAGCAAAGGAGAAAATGTTTCATACTCTAAAAATTATAAAAAATAATTTTCCTGTATTTTAAAACTTTCAAACGGGTCAATTTGACCTGCAACATAAAATGAGGTGTAATGTCCTCTTGCTTGTTTATAAAACCCTAAATGGCTCAGGACCAGACTATTTTATAGACTTTCTAAAAAATGTTCCCCAGAGGGCCCTTAAATCTTCAACAGCTAACCTGCTAATGGTACAAAACCCCCCTCACTGATTCAATGGCATATACCCATCCCCTATCAGGCAATCAGTGCAGTAATAGTTTTTCTTTTTCTAATTCTTTTTTACAGTGGTAATAGTAGGTAAGCTTGATCATGGAACATTGCATCATCCATAGCAACGGGGTCAACCACGTCCTTACTCTAAGGGTAATAGTTCTCAGAATTCCTTACTAAAAGTTGGTTTCAGCAGCTCTATGAATAGGTTTTAAGAGGAAACTCTTAGCTAAAATCTTTTAGTGCTGTTTAGTAGTCCTTTTAGTGGTCAGATAAAATGTTTTGTGAATACGGGCCCAATATGGTATGCTCTCCAGCAGGCTGAGTATAATGGTAACACCATCCGTAACATTGGGTTGTGGACTGGTGCAGAGGCATAACATTCCAACTGGCAGACGTTCCTACTCTGTACATTTCAGAGCAAAAAATTTATCAATTATGTTCATTTTTCAATTTAGCTATGATTTTTTATTTCCATTATCTGGATTAGGTATTTAGTAAAAAAATTGTGATAAAATTATTTTTTTATCACAATTTTCCATGTCTTTTTAAGGCCCCTCTGGTAGCTCTCTGAGGCCCCGGGATGCCCAGGTGAGAACTGCTGATCTAGCGGATGTACAATACCAGTAATTCAGAACAGACACCTACCTTGTAACGTTCCTAAAGTTCAGATCAAACAATATAATTACATGGATAAACTAAAAATAACAACATGTGAGAATGCTGTAATTCATTTATGTTGCAATGGAACCAACCAAACTCATACAATTATTTAACACAACAGAAATTACACCAAACTCAAGGTTCCATAATTATTGGCAGTCCTTATTCAGTACTTAGGGCAACAATCTCTTGCAATGATAACAGCATGGAGTCTCCTCCGTACTGTTTGACAAGTTTAAGGAGCACATTTGGAGGGATTTTGGACGATTCCTTCATGCAGATCCTTTCAAGATCCTTCACATTCTTGAGTTTGCCCTCTTCAACTCATCCCACAGATTATGTTGTCATGGAACCATTTCTCTGTTGATCTTGAGGTTTTGGGTCATTGTCGTGTTGGAAAAGTCCACCTAAGGCCAAATCCCAGCCTTCAGGTAGAGGAAATCAGATTGTCAGACAACAGGGCTCTACAGTGCCCCCATTTCACAAGAATTTGCCCCTAAAAATAGACATGTGAGACAAGGAAAAAAGATTTATGAGCAGTGTGCAAGTAAAAATTACAACCTACCACAATGCAATTTTCCCACCGCTTCAAATTGTTAAAAAAACTACAACTCTGTCACGAATCCCCTTGAAATGGATAGAGACAGGCGCGAAGGTTGCAATAATCCAAGAGCACTTTTATTTAATAGAAACAAAACACTGCCACGAGGGGCTACGCGTATATAAATCTAAACATATAGGAGACACCGGAACAGGACACGTAACAGGATACATTAACCGACAGGGTACACATGGAAACAAGAGGGCTAAATACTAAATAAAACGAAGGCTAACACAACACACCTGGGAACACTAATCAACAAGGAGGGAGGAGCAGGGACACTAACCAACATTACTGGGAACCATGGTGATGACAATATACAAATGAAACCTGCATGACACAGAAGGGACACCAGGGGGAACCAAAACATAACACATGAGGAAGCAAGCTAAAGCCATAGAACACACAGGGCAGTAAATGAAACAAAAAGGTCCATAAAGGCTTGATCACAGCCCACACTAGGCTGGATGTGACAAACTCCCACATTCCGCAAGGAGTCATGCGCCAGCTGCAGTAGTTTTCTGTGACAGCGCAGTGCAGTCAAAGTGAGAGAAATGTGGGAAAAACACTGGGAAAAAGAAAAAGTATAAATTCTGTGTTACTTGAACATTTTTCAATGCGCTCCTAAATTTCTTTCTGTGCTTCGACAGTTTTTTATTTAGGAGTACATGTACTCCTTGGTAAAAAAGTTAGCATAGAGCCCTGGACAAAATTGCCTGATACATGGTGAAATTCATTATGCCATCAATCTTGACCAGTGCCCTTGGATCTCGAATTAAAATAGCCCCAAAACATCACTGTCCCGCCACCATATTTCACCATGGGCAGGTTGCTAGCTAGTACAGTTCGCGAGATAATTGCGTTTGACGCTCTAGAGCAGTGTTTCTCAAATGGGGTACTATGGAGTACTGCAGGGCATACATTCAATTTTAGAAAAAAGGCTAATTCAAAAATATTCAGTGGATATCTCTTAAAATAATTATACTATAATAGTGAATGAATTAAGTGATGGATTCTAAACATTTGAAATAGCATTTAAATGGATTTGTTTAAAAAAGGTTGTTATTTAGTGACTATCACTGCCGGCGCTGTATTGTACATCTTTATATAGACTTTTTATCTACCATAAATGTTTTGCGCTGGTCAGGGTGTACTTGGCGCTGATCAGGGGGTACTTGGCTTAAAAAGGCAATTCAAAGGGGGTACAATATTGAAAAGTTTGAGAAACACTGCTCTAGAGCATCAATAGACTTAGGAGGGTCTCGCGGGTAGTTTGCCCACCCCTGCCCTAGTGGAACAGGAAGTGATCTGATGGCTCAATTTAGTTCATTAAACTCAAATGAGTGGAATTTAATTCCTGGTTCAAGTTTGGCTGATATTATTTACAATAATCTTTAAGGTTTCCAATTGTAAAACCTTGATTTTGAGGACATTTATTTTTACTCTTTATCATTAAATGATTTAGGTTGGTTCCATAGACACAATAATAATTTCTCTATAATTGTATTGTTTTTTACAGTATTGTTTGTGCAATGCCAGTCAGTGATGCTAGTAATTTTGGAGCCAACTGCAACTCATTCATTTCACTAATTATATTTAATGATCTTCTTTGCAATTGAGATGAAAATCTCCACCATACTAATGGACATTTTCCTCACATTAAATTCAACCATTCCCTTTTATTATTTGAAGGCGTGCTTTAGTATTTAACAGCTGCCTGTCATGCTGTCCTTCATGCCTGAGGCTCCGCCCCCCACACCAGATCCTGGGGCTCCACCCTCACCAGAGTTGCCCCAGTGGCTCCCACCTGCTCCCCTATCCGCTCTGAGACCTCCATTTCCTCCAGAGGACACTGTACCCCTCTGGAGGGCCACTGGGGTGCAGGGGTGTAAAAAGGCTCCTGATTTCCCAAAATCCTTGGGGGGGTATAGGGGGCTGGGACCACTCAGAGGAAGCACCCCAGATACCTCAAGGGATGCTCCAAAAACAGGGTAAGATCACGAGTGACCCCGATTGGTTTCAGCAGCAGGATACGGTGCCACTTCCAGGGTGGCCGGTGGCAGTTCCTCCGGCTCCGCCGATGGTCACAATCCCCACGGGCCGGAAGCAGGGCAGGTCATCACCGGGCCTGGAGAGGACCCCGAAGCCACAGGACAGGCCTCCTGACCATTCCTGGCCTAGACAGCAAAGGGGTCGCTGTCCGCTAGGTAAGGCCCACGGAAGAGACTCTGAGTGTTCTGAAACATCTGATCGGTAGTGAGCATTTTGTTTAATGTTTATTTTACTCCAAATGCATTGTTGGAGGAATGGCACAACATTTTCAATGTACATGCAAAGCCATCTGTGTTACTGTGCATGTGACAAACTTAAACTTGAGCTGTGCATTTAGTTTATGATTTGTCAACAACTACAGTAGATCTTTGTAAGCAGGCTGACATGTAAGCAAAACAAGACAGTGTCTTTTCAGAGGGTAAAGTTATTTAACATTATTTCTTTAACACTGTAATACAGTATTGAGTACAAGCAATACAAAGTGTAAATATTTCCAGAACTGTTGATTCACAAGAAAAGAAAATCAGATGCAAATATTGCATTATGACTGAAACACGATTGTTCCATTTGGGTTCCAAGGAAAAACCAGTTGAGAACCACTGATCTAAACACATTGCATTTTGGACTAACAAGCTAGTAAGACAACTGCCAGATTTGGCCATCTAAATGGTTCCTCTTGACTTTTACCATCTACCGGTAGTTTAAATGTGCTTTTTGTAGAATTTGTTTAGAATTTTGATTGAAAACAGAACTACTTTCTCTTTCATTTGACCAGCTTCCAAAAGTTGTAGAACATGCATTTAATAATGTTTAAAAAAGCAGAAAAAGTAGCCAATGATTTAATAGATTATGCATTCATTGCATATTTAGCAAATTGGAAAGGAATTGCTAGGAGGACGTGACGAGTTCTGCTTTCACAGTGTTTGTCCATCTTTAATCAAATGTATGCATTTTAGGCCATAATAGTGTGTAACAAAGCACTGCATAGTGTAGGGAAACATTATCGCATATTTTTTCAAAAAAAAAGCTATTGAATCCACTGTTATGGCATAAATTCTACAAATAGCACCTTTAACTATTCCACCATTTGACTGAGCATCTTAGCAGCTCTTCAGAAAACAACCCAGTAAACAGACTTCTTCGCAGGCCTCAGCCCTTTCATGTGATACACCCTTCAGTCAATAAACTCACTGCTAAGCTCGAGCTGAAAACCTTCCAAGTGCTCTTTTAGCCTCTCCCTCACCTCACCACCACCTAAGATCCTGCTGTCTGAGTGGAGACCTGCCAGGCTATCACAGGGAAAAGGATCCCTCAGCCTTCCACCCTCTAAACACAGACCCTCCTTATCCTCCACCAAGTCACTGGAATACACCACCTCTGACACCAGTATTGTGTGCGCTCCCACCTCTTCCACTCCCTCCATCCCGACAGCGTTCTTCAGTTTGTCTTCGGGGGCTACAGGCATTAAAAGCATTGGGCATTCAGTGCCCTCTTGAATCCAGAACACCTGATGCTGGTTGGCTGCTTGCTCTGTTTCCAAGGGATTTAGGTCTGTGAGTAGTAGCCCCTGCTGGGAGGCTGGGACCGGTTGCAGGAACGGAACACCGCTCTGGGCATCCCGACGAGCGGCCTTGCTCGAGGGCAGCAGGCCCAACTGAGACTGGGTGTGCAACAGAGGGATGGACAGCTGAGGGTTGTGGTGTAGTTCTAAGCCAGCTTCTGCCGTTTTCTCAGGTAACTGCTCCACCATGACCACCTGCACGTCTCCACCGCTCTCCGATGTGCCACAGTAGTAGCGGTAGCTTTCACAGTCGTCCTCTGGAGCTCCTGGTTTGGTTCCCATACCTTTGACCTTTTGACCTTGAGCATTCTTTGGGACTCTTCTTCCTCTTTGACGCTCTTCCGCCATCTCGTCAACGCAAGAGCTCCAAGACAAATCTTTTACAGTTCCCTGGGCACATTTTCTTACCTGAGAACATCCTCTGGACACTTTAACACCACTGTCTTCTCGCCCTCTTCCACAGTAGAAGCAATATCCCCCATCCTCTTCCAACCCAGCTTTAGTTTCTGCAGTCCGGACACGCCTTTCCCAGCCCAATGATACCCCAGGTCTGTCTTCAAATAGCCCCAAGTCCTCAGGCATACCATCCATGTCAGTGTCCTCTGGCCTGGCCAGACTGGCACCGTCTGCTCTGTCTCCAATTCGACCTCCCCTGGCCTTTGCTCCATCCCGAGACCGAAGCAAGGTTTGTTTTAGACGATTCTCTCTGAGGCGCAAGAGCGCACTCCGCAGGCGGTTCTCCCTCCGCCTCGCTGCACTAAGAAGACGCAGGGATTTCTCCAGGCTGTCGATGGCTCTGTCGTAACGCTTGCGCCACACCAGGGGGCAGTGCTGAGCATAGCTGTGCTCCTTGGCAAGGTAGAAGCCAGGGGGTGGGGGGAGGCGCAGCATGTATCGGGATGGGGAATGAGGACGGGGAGAGGATGGAGAGCAAGTGGGATCTTCAGGTGATGCACCTGATTGGTGTTCAGCGACACTTTGGGATTTCTCAACAGTCTGTCCAGATGTTCCATGAATAGAAGGAAGGGACTGTGGTTCACCCTGCTCCTTCTGGTTATTCAGTTCCCCGTCGGGCGTCTCGAAGCTCTGAACTTGTTCTGCACCAACTATATTTTTCGATTCTGTTTCTTCTTGTGTTCTATTCCAACCGTCCTCTTTCAGAGAGCAGGACCTAAAAAGGAAGATGACATTTTAATGACTTATTGTATAGGAAATGTGAAGTATCAGTACTACGGCAGCACAATTAAAAAAAATATCTATCACAATTGCAATACTGCTATTTGCAATGCTGATGGATTGTTTTTAGAAAACCTCTCAGCCACATGTAATATCAACTTTCTTCTCTCATAGCTGTTTCCCACAGACACCAAGCCCCTTGTCACCTAATCAGATTTACTAGCTATACGTTTGGGTGCTGTTGTGTTAAATACAGTCAATCCATTTTTCCAACCAAGAACAATGTTGCATACCACTGCTTCCAGTAAATAATATTTCAATATTTAAAAAAAACACTCCATACTCTCAACATATGTTCCTATATACATCAGATGTCTTTAAGTCATTTCATGCAAGTCCAAGTCAAGTCTCAAGTCAAAGGTTATCCATGAGTGAATACCTCTTTATGTACTAAAAAAAAGTCAGCTGGCTTTCAATGTATCAGCTGCAGTAATTTGGCTTGTTAGCGAACAACCTTATTCTACTTCCTAATTTGCTACATTAGCTAGATAATGTAACATTATGTTAGTTACCTGCTGACTAAATTTCACTAACCTCTCTGTCATTTAAGTGGGGCAAGAAGTTTGATGTTGTGGTAGCTACATATCTGCCCCCTTCAATGTTAAAATCTTCATAGCCAAAAGTCAAGTCAAGTCATTTCAACCACATACACGTAGTGAAACGAAACAACGTTTCACCGTGGATCAAGTGGTGTTACATTTAAAAATATAAAAACAACATTTAAGACAGGCTACATTTAGTATACACACATTATGGTAAAAGCTATTACAAATGGAACAGGTACACTTCCAAATGCCATTTTGGCTGTTCGCTTACCGCTCACTCCTCTGAGGAAAACTGTCATTGACAACTAACATTACCTAGGTGACTTTCAACATGAATTGCTTCAGCTGTCAGACTCAGAGCCTGACCAGAACAGGGGGAGAAGGCAGTTTTTTTCCTTAGTTTTAACTATTCACAAGTCCATGGACTACAAGTTGAAATCAAGTCTCAAGTCAATTTATTGGCGACTTAAGTCTCCAACTCTGATATCCATATTTACAGTGAAGGTATAAATAACACATTTCTTTCTTACCTAATTGGTAGGCTTATGACAGTCTGCTTGCCCTTGCCTCTAGGCGTTTTCCCTCCTCCTTTGCCTGATGGCTGGGACACAAAGATTGTGGGCAACGCATCATCTTTCAGCCTACGGTACCCACTGTGTAAGGCACAAGAAAGTTTAGGATAACCTAAAAGGCTGGGAAACAACATTTTCTTTAAAGCTGCTTTCCGTGATATTTAAGGCCTCTAGGTACTAATTTGGGACTCAAACTGTAATAACATCAACAATCACCACATCAATCGCAAAATAATTTACCAAGTGGCTAGACCAAATGACCCCGTCAGTTTGGAAGGATGTTTTATTCCTAGTGTAATGATGAAAGCACTGCCCTGTGATGTTTGTTGAAGACACTACACACCTGACTCCTGAGAGTTCAAAGCTCTCTGAGGTGAAGTGCTTGGAGCAGAAATAGATGAAGTTGCTCTGGGGGTCCCACAGCCCCTGACCCTGTAGGCCTTTGCGATGAGAGTTGATGATCCATAGGTTGCGGCGTGCAGTTCCGCGCTTCGGCAACCTGGTAAACACAGACACTTAATGAAGACTACAAATCTACATGGCATAGTCATACATGGCATGCATATATTGAAGTTGAAGGTCAAGTTTATTTCAGAATATTATATATGACAAACATACAAAACTTCAATCATTGATCCTGTTCTGCTATATCAGGCTTAACTATGGTCAGTCTTAAAAGGTAAATGTAATTTCGGATCTACCTGTGAAAGGTTATGCCAGCCTTCCGATTATCCCTGGTGTCACGTGATTTGCATCCACCAGCGGAGCAGTGTCTGGGCATCTGAGCAGGCTAGCTGAAGAGCTGAGAGGAAAATATGGCCATGTAATATTACTAATTGCCAACACAACAGGGTGTCAGATGGCTCAGTTGGTAGGGTGTCAGATTTGTAGTCGGAAGGTTGCCAGTTTGAATTCCCAACTGTGCCATATGTCATTGTATCCTTGAGCAAGGCATTTTACCCTACGGTGCTCCAGGGGGATGTCCCTGTATTCATTGTAAGTCGCCAGAGCATCCAATAAAATGTAAACAACAAGAGGGAAGGGTCAGCTGCCAATTTAGAGCATTTATTCTTTTTAAAAATGCAAGCTCTTTTTTTCTCCATTGATTCAACCAATAAGATTTTTCTTTCCTTCAGGGCAGATGATGGAATTGGAAAATGTACATTCATGTTTAATGCTTTATGCATTAACAGATCTCTCTATATTCAGTAAACCTATGTCTATATGTCCTTTGTGTGGCTTACGGTAGAATGGCTTCAGAACCAGAGATCCATGCGTTAGGAAGGGTTTATTATGTAGTAGATTGATGTTTACGGACAATACCACATAGCCCCAAAAGGATCGAGAGTGGAATGAGCCCATCTGATAATGCAGTGGGTTACCTGGTCTTTACGATCCCCTCTTAATTCCCCCTTAACTACAGACTCACTCACAAGGCGTTAGCTGAGGCTATGTACTAGGGGTAGAAAGGTGTCACGTCTTGCTTAGCTGTCTTCCTTCGGCCATCCCCATGGCCACACTTCTCTTACTGCATGCCTTCTTAACTTTTCTTTTACTTTAACATTATCTTAATTACTTGTTATGTAATTGTATACTCTCTTTATCAAATTCATTTTACACGTTAATTTGTTGTCTCCTGGGAATAATATTGAAACCTTGTCAGAATCAGTTCCACCACAGATGTGCGTCTAGTTTTAGTTTAGCTCTGTTAGCCGGACTACACTCAAATATCGGAAGTCCCCAAACACAATGCACATGCACTCACAGACTACATCATGGGAAACGGAGTCCCTGTTATTGGGACAGTGTTTTCCCCTGAGCGGGCTAAAGTCACTCAGACAAGGGCCTCATGCTGTTGCTGGTTTTAGTCTTGTCCATGCATGTCGCCCGAGTTGTCTTTTACAAGATAATGACAACACATATTGAGATATCTGTGTGATGGAGGCAGGCTGAAATCTTTCATATTCTGTCAGAGGACAGCGCAACAGTAATTGACATGTGCAGCATCTTGGTTGTTAGTGCAACTGAAGATAAATTATTGTTTGTTTTGAACAGGGCAATTATTTCTATTGTTTCTTAGTGTCATTTTATTCTTTGGTCTCATTCAGTAGATCTTTTTAGAGCTGGGAGGCCCAGCGCTTCTTTGCAGGCTTTAAAATGTCAGAAAATAGAGAACCTTGGGTCCTTTGAGATAGTAGAGGGTATTTAGACTACAATATCTTTTTCCAAGACAAGAATAAGACTCGAGCTAATCTATTATTTTCCTTTGCAAACTCGCAGACATAGATAGTATGAGAGAAAAAGAGCGATGAGCAAACAGCTGACAGAGAAATTCTTTCAGTTTTGGTATACTGACACTGATTTGTCCAATACCCCTAGCTTGTGTCTAAAGAGAATACTTTTCAATATATTCTAGAAAGACTAAAAGAACAATTGCTTAAATGCAAAACGGGAACAATCTTGAACTGCTGAAGGCAGTGAAAGGGCTTTTACCCAACCTAGCTAGCTGTATTCTAGATTTTGACATATTGCACCCTCTACAGACGTTGACAAGCACTAAACACAATTTTACATCTCTCTTTCACAGAGGATATAACTAGGAAATGCAAGGAAGACAATAGTCCATTTTGAGAGATACTTTATAAAGATCTTAATGCATCCCAAATACACTTGTGGAGATCCTGGAAATTTTCAGGAAATTGTAATTACTCTATGTGGATGTTTCATCATTTTGTTAATACCCATTCCATTCAAATCCCCTTGGATAGAGGAGCTACAAAAGTGCATACTCCATTTATGATTGCGTTCGCAGTTGCTTACTAGGATAATAATAGCAATTTCAAAGAACATCACGTGCTTTTTATTTTTCTTAGTGGAAATAATAATCTCCACGAACACATCAGTCTCAACATTCGTAAATGCAATTCAACCATACAGTAGCTTTAGCTAACACAGTGTAGGTTGGGCAAAAAACAATGTAGGCGGTAGAAGAGGACTTGCGAAATCTAAGCTATGCCAGACAACTACAATTTGGAGATAAATATTCATGTAGTGTACTGTTGTGCAGGTGATAAAAGCGCATTACTTGAAAAATTACCTTCTAAAACAGAATCTTTCGACCTCACGAAGATGGCCGTCTTGCTCTTCCTCCATCATATGACGACTCATCTTGCGTAAAGCCCGCCTCCTTTGCCTAGCCAATGAATTCATGTATTTGAAACCGTTTCCGTTAGGTAATATCCAATTATAAATTTATATTTCTGTTGGGGAAACTGTTACGTCCAAAAGTAATCTTCCATCATCAAAAGTTTTTGTCGTGCATGTTGATTAAATAAAATCTGGAAAATTTAGCTATAGCTACCTTTCTGTAATTACAAAGGCATTTTAGTTCTTTGTGCACCATTGACTTGCAATGATAATGTTAATGAGCGTTTTCCTATATATTTTTCAAACATTCTTAAGAACACATTCGAAGGGATCTTTTAGACCATTCCTCTTAAAAAACGAGATTCTTCTGTCTTCACTATATGAACTCCCCTCTTCAATTCACCTGATTTCGTTTAGATTCAACTACAAAGCTTGATATGGTCATTTCATTATTTAGATTTTGGGTTCAATTAACCATTTGTGGATTTCAAATTGTCCATGTACATTGAATTGAAATAGGACCCACTTCTGGAAGTTTCTATCTCCTGACTCAGGCAACATTCATTTTGCCTGAATATCCTGGTACTGAGCAAAGTTCACAATACCCAGGGCCTGTATGGTCTTTGTGCTATTGAAAGCAAAATAACATTACATATCCACCACTTGTGTTAAAGTATATTGTGTTATTTTCTGCTAATACATTCACATTTGGATGACAAACTCACTACTGTTGTGTGTCCAAATAGCTCTATTTTGATGCAACCCGACCAAAATACTATTTCCATTCCAAGTGCCAGTGGTGGTTTGCAAACTTGATACTTGTGTGACAAAAACAAACCTCCCTGATCAGGCTCACCAGTAGCCATTTTGAGTATAGATCTCATCACAAAGGTTGGACCATACTGTCAAGAGTTGATGTCTGACTCTTCTTTCACAAACAAAAATATTGGTTGTCAGACCTTCTTTTCCATTCCATGAAGTCACCCAACATCAATGTGAAAGACTGGTGGAGAGCATGCCAAGACGAATGAAAGCAGTGATTGAAAACCAGGGTTAATCCACCAAATATTGATTACTCGTCATAAGTTAACACAATAGTATAGTGTTGTTTAAAGATGAATATGTTTTATATGCATTATTTGAGGTTTGACAACTCTGCATCTTTTGTGTTATTTTGACCAGTTGTCATTTTCTTCAAATAAATGTGCTGAATGACAATATTTGTATTTTGAATTTGGGAGTAATGTTGTCAGTAGTTTATGGAATAAAACAAAAATATTCATTTTACCCAAACACATACCTATCAGTAGTAAAACCAGACACACTGTATCGTTGCACATTTGTCCAGTGCTGTATACATATGGGTGACAAAAGAATGTAAAAATGTATCCATGACTGGAAAAACTTAAGCAGATGTTGGGAGGGGCATTTTCCTGAGGTGGTTTTAGTACACTTGTCCTCTTAGAACGTACCGTCACTGCAAATCATTACAAAGATGTCTTTACGTCTTTACTAAATGTCACAAAATTTCTACACTGCTGGGTGTGATCTCTTCCAGGAGGACATTGACACTATCCAGAGGCCACAAAGAGGCACTGAATGTTTTGATGAGTATGAAAATGAGGTGACTCATATAGCTCTCACCAGATATCAACCCATTTATAACACCTATGGGAGATTTTGGACAAACATGTCAGCGCTCTCCACCCTTATCGTCAAAACTCAAAATTATGGAATATTTTTGGGAAGAATAGTGTTCCACAACCCAAGTAGAGTTCCAGAGACTCATAAAATCCATGCTACGGTGCATTAGATCGGTTCTGTTGGCAGTTGGTGGCCCAACACCTTATTGAGACACTTTATGTTGTCTCCCTTCTGTATATATAGCCTTTACATGTTGAAACGGTTTTATTGAAAGCGCAATACATTACTTTTATTACATATTAGTAATTTAGCTGATGCTTACAAAACAATTTCAAATTCCCAGCTCAAGGATATGACATAGCACCATTTTGGTTACTGGTGAGATGCACTAACCACATCGTTATCACTAAAAGCTAATGTCATATAGACACACTACAATGGTCTGTTTTAATATCTTTGTTTCAAATGACTTCTGTTAGCTTTTAAATGTGTAAAACATGGTCACAGGTTTTCCAAGAGAGGTTTAGAAGCATTGCATCAGAATACCAGATTTAATTAGTTGTATTTATTAAGGTTGACTTTAGACTTTGCTTCAAGTGCAATCCTCACATTTTCTGTTACAGTATACTCTTGTAGCTTTACCCTCTTATCTAATTAATTTGCCTAGTGTTATCACAGTTGACTAGTCACCTGTCTACGATCCAAACTGAACTGTCTTTGTACTGTCTTTACAGGCACACCCTTGGATGTATTTGTTGGTTAAGATGAATGCAGCATAGAGTCTGGAAACTCTTTGAACTTAACAATGAGGACCCTTTGTTTTCATCTCATCTTTATCCTTCAGTCTTCTTTAACTCCAAAGCCTGTGGTTGCAGGTGAGGTATATTTAATCTTAGACAACATACATTTATATGTGGGGGAAATTAATTACGTGCCATTTACAGATGTTTTACTATATAAATGAATTGATCTATCACGTTGTTAGTAAAGAGTCTTTATTAGTAATCTATTGTTATATCATTTCTGTCTGGTTGATTGTAGAGACATATTTAGGTACACGTTGAGGAAACATTTATAGCAACATTACCTAAAATAATGAAGTTAGTTTGCATAGACTACATGTAATCGTTAAAGAATTTTGTATGCAAATGCATTATGTTGAAATGGGGTGAATGTGGTTCCGCTAAGATTAATTTGATCTTAAGTTAATTGCATTACATGAATAAATAAATCCATCAGTGTTCTTGCAACTCACCCAGTAGCTCCACCAAATTGACAGTACACTGTACCTGCATGAAACTAACAAGAGGTATCATGACAGTTTTTATTTGATTGGATACAATATTCTTGTGATATGTTTGCACAGGTGTGAATTGGGAAACACAGAAGATGGCATTTCTGCCTCATACAACTGATAGGTAAGGTATCAACTAAAAGATCAACCAGCAATTATTTTAAAATGAGTTTAGAATTAAGTTGGTTAAATTATGTAACTTGCAATATATTTAGCCAAAATACATATAACATGTCTGAATCACCTTTGTCAAAAAAGGATTTAAGAAGACATTTGTGTATACTTTCTAATTTAGGTTTGGTTTTGATAGGCTTCCACCACCTGAAAAATATCGACTGATCCTTGTCCCTTCAGAAATAAACTCAGATGGTTCTGGATGCAGTGCAGATTTACATGAAAATGTCAAGCCTGGAAAAGTTTGTGTTACACCTAAATCTGCCAAGTCGTCGCCTATGAAAGCCGCTATGACATTTAAGTTACAGACATCTGAGTTAAAGTATGTCCTGTCTGGAAATGTCAGTGGTACTCATATCGCAGGACGGAGACCCAGCCTCAGGGACAGTGGTTTGAAAATAACCTGGTCCCCTTTTCATTCAGAGTCTACTCATTTGATGGTAAAAGTAATAAGAAGTTTATTTGAGGTTGTTGCAATGTCTTTAAATTTGTCATTTAGTCGTTTTAAAGCACTGACACCACAACCAGTAGTTCAGGTTAACTCTGGTAGAATTCAACAAACTCATTCTGTATCTCAGGTTGATGTCTCATATGATCATAAGATGAATGTGAAGGATACTATGATTTACTTCAACCATCAGAATGTAGTTATTCTGGAAGATGACCCTGTCGTGACAGAGTCAGCCAACCTTCTGTTTCAGAAGTACTATTCTTTATCAACATTACTGAAATACCACAAGGGGGCGCTTAAAGTCCTTAGAGGCTCTCAGACCGTTTTAACCAGAGACAGCCGTGTTGTGCTTGTGGGTCATGGCAGTACAAGCTGTGAAGGGAAAGCCAGACTAGGGGGTTATGGGCCAGAGGATATAGCTAAGGTTGTGGCAGCCATGAAGTTAGAGGATGGGCATCTGCAAACTATTAGCCTTGTGGGCTGCGCACTAGGAAAGAACCTCCAGTTTGTGGGGTACCTGCTACGAGTTCTCAGATCTCACAACGTCGATACCGAACTGCATCTGTGGACATCAGTGGTCTCCATTAGCCCCAACGGAGAGATATTGACAAGAGAGCAGGGAGTCTGGAGATACAATGATGGCAGGAAGAAAATCATTGCACAGCTGGATCAGAACGGTAACCTGCTGACCCAAAAGGAGGGGGACAACGGAGGACAGGTCGTTCTCAACTACCAGGGGCAGGCCCTGTACATACAGACATTAGAATGGCCCACCCACCCTCAAATGTTTGTCTCAGAAGCCTTGCGAAAGAAGTACACTTCCATTGAGTGTCTAGAGGGTCTAACATGGAGCCTGTTCTTTGAGGAGAATGAAAGAAGGCGCACTCACGATTACACCCCGGGGCAGCGGAACGTCACTGCAGTGTGGCTGCCTGGCCACAAACCGATGGAAGACATTCCCATCAAACATATCACCACCATTCTGGATTTGCTGGTGGAGATCAGATACAATGCCAGGGAAGACGCTGACTTTGACTTATACTATGTTCTGAATGACTGCATCTTCAAGGTGCAGAGGAGAACGTTTTATGCCTCCCTGGTGGGGAAATACATTGCTTCGAACCATCTGGAAGAAATAAAGAAATTCACTGACACTTTCCAGGACAGGGCATACTATTCGCTCAAAGAGCTAAGAAAGGGCCTCAATGCATCGCAGTTCAATGACTTCTGCCGCCAGACATTCCAGCTTCAACATTGTGTCCATGACTGCGAACACTGGAGCCATTACTTCATGGCTGCTGTGTTCACCGCCTCAGTCCGAAATTTCCGCACCTTCTCACTTTTCCTTATGACCGTCATCGCCTGCGAGGTAAGCCGATCTCAAGACTTAGACAGCCCTCTCTGCACAGCCTTTGTCGGGGATGACCACCCCATGGTGGGGGATGATCCCTGGCTGGAGAACAGTAGACGTGGGTTTTACGGCTGCGCCATCGCCGAGGCTGAGGAGGAGATGGCCAAACGAAACACACTTGAATGGCTGGATCAGGTTGTCGCGAAGGAAAACTTTCTCTTCACCAAGTCCAAGCAGATGATGACAGGGGTAGACCATGACCAGAAGACTGAGCTTGATATTTTTGGCAGGGTTAAGGTTATGAATAAGTATGTGTTTTCATCATACCTTGAATTTTTTCGAGGGACACCTGAGGGAAAGAAGCTGGCGAGAGGATGTAGATCATAATCATGGAACGTCCCTTTTCAGTGGCTTTGCAAAAGTGTATTAATTGAATTGGAATTTGTAAACCGTAGTGTTGCAATACGTTTAATCCGAAGCAGGAAATATAAACCTTTAATGATAAAATTCATATTTTCGGTTGCAACAAAATTATTACCTTGCTGTATGAAACTGGTCATAATTTTACACCTAAAAACTTAAAAAAATGTGGGAAATAATTGTAGCTCTTAATGTCTTAATGACGACTATGGTAATCTCTATGGAAACGTTTCCAAACAAAGATTTCTTAATTTAATATGCCATCATTTAGCACTATGCATTTTATGGAAGCATATAGTACTTCCAATCAATATTTATACATCCAGGAATTTTTTTCTAAATGTATACACTGGAAAATGTATTTAATTCAAGTTTTATCACCAAGTGTCTTTATTAAATATGTATCTGTCTTTAAGTAATAAATGTGGGTAATTTATAATTAATCATTAAAGTGATTTTGCAGCCACTGATTAACCAAAATATTACAATAATGCAGCTCAATACTGTTGCCATTTCTTTTGATCTTTATTATATAATTTCATATCATGTTGCAATATGTTATCACATTGGCCAGAAAAAAGAAAATTATAAAATATAAATACATAAATGCAATACCACAGGGGGGAACATAACTTTAAGAAAACATGCTATGGGAACAGATACTAGTAATGTATGTCTGGATGACTGGCAGCTCAAAATACATTTCTACTAATGCGGTCTGCCATTTGTACATTAGGATTTTTTTTTAGTCATGTGTCATGTCCAAGTCTCATTCCAAGAGGTTAGACTGATAGGAGGCTTATGGTATAGACTTGCAGGGTTTTACAGTGGGTATATTTTAAAATTGGCATCACCAACATTGATAAAAACACATTCTTGTAAACGATGTAACATACAGCTAGGAGATGAACACTGCTGGCACTCTAAGCATGAGGAATGTTCACACTAGGACTATAAATGGAGGATGTAAGGATTCGAGCAGTGGTATGAGAAAGGGTATCAACCCTTGGAGGGATTGAACACCCATGTCACTGATTAAATGCCTTACTGGAGCATACAGGTACACTTGGACACCTTCTCGTTGCTGAGTAGACCAAACTGTTTGGTGGCCAGTGACTGGATCAAGTTCCAGAATTGCTTGAAGGAGATTCCCTCTCCATCTGCCACACCCATCGTTTTCATCACCTCGCTCAGGCCCGTCTCTGAGTTTGTAGTCTGTGAGAGTAAGGCAGCAGAAAAGACAACTCGTCACTCATATGGACACAGTGTTTAACAATGAATAAACGTCTTAATGATAGGCAAAAAGCAGTTTAGGGATTCATGCGTAGACATGTATTATTCAGTAGGGTAGCAATGAGTCAACAATACTCAGCAGGCTTTATTCATAATTATACTAATAAACACAGTAATAATTCAATGCCATATCTCCAGTCAACATGTTCACAACACAGCAGCTGTGTAAACAGTCTGTCATGAACTTCATGAAAACGGTCGTATGTTTCAGGCTTGGCTGCCCTCTAGTGGTTATAGATCCATGACTCTTCTGATAAAAATGTTTTGAAGATATTTTCATACTCTCTACTGTAGCAAATGTTTCTTTGTTTGGTGATCTAGAGGTAACCAATATTATTTAGTTTATTCCTAATTGTGATGAGGCTGTTAGCAATTAAGTCACACACCCACACAGGGGATCAGTCTATCTACCGAAAACAAAAGGAAATTGATTTGGGAAAATATTTCCTGTCCTGACCACTGCTCTCCAGCTGAGACAATAAAACGTGTTTGAATGATTTGATCATTACTTAAAGACTAGAAATAATGAAAAACACATACATTTCATAATTAAACACATGGACTTCATAATTAAACATATGCATTTCAATTGCTGTGTGTTCTATCCCTTACCTCCAATCTACTATACATTCACAAATAAATGTTATCCAATGTTGACTGCTATGACACAATCTGCTTACTTGTCGAGTTTATGCTTGATAAAGTATTGGTACAAAGAGACATATTAAAATGATTATTATTTTGTGTTTGTTTGTCATGAAAATTGTTTATGTGCCTGTCAGTTAATTTCCCCCTTAGATGAGAGGACAACTTTAAACATGCCTTACTTGTACATATATTTGTAGTTAAAATAAAATTTTCCAGTTTTTTGGAGCTTAGCTATTTATTTGTCATTAACTGGTAGTCTCTTAGATAGATGAGTATTCATAAACGTTTGTGGCCCTAAACAGATAAGCAGCCAGTTTGTTATGTATATAAACAATATTGCCTTTTAAGTGTTTCAAATGAAGCATGTGTTGTCACATTCCTTATACTTTACACCATAGTCCAGATGCCGTACAACTCTGTGTGGGATTTTATAACATGTGTTAACATGTTTTCAACTCAATTGGTGGACTGAGTGCACAGTAGATTACAGTCTAATTTGGATTGACATGTAGCCTGGCCACCGACGCCTCTAGGTTCTTTTCTCTGTGTTTGTTTGTGAGTCACCGGAGGTGGTGTGTGGTTGAGTGTGGCGAAGTGGGTTAGTAGAGAGAGAGGCTTGCTTTACAAGTGGAATCAGTGTTAGGTGTGGCTGGAGTGTGCGGGAGCATTGAAGCCGAAAGTTGCAGCTTTCATACCTTTGCTACGCTGGGCAGTTGGGTACTTAGGAGGTTTTTGAACTCGTCAGCGTTGAGCGTGGCTCCTTTAGTGGGGGACGCGGCATGAAACTGAGTGACCAGAGTGTTGATGGCCTTCTCCAGGTCTGAGAACTAAAAATGGAAAGAAAAACATGTCAAACTAAATGTTGAACTAAGAAAAGCATTCCCTGAAAATCGTTTGTTCATTATTGTAATAGATCGGAGTAAGGCAAAGGTGTACCAACCTACTCTCAGTTCTATTCCAGAAATATCTTTCTTTTTACACATGTTTACATCTGCCCTGAAGTACATATCTGGCATGCCTCCACGCGTCAGAGATCTACGCTACGATGAAGCTCTGTTTAACCCTGTCCGTCAGCAACCTAATCTCAAGCCACCAAATAACGCCCTTTTCTTACAACCCTGCAGCATTTTTGTCCGCGCATATCAAACTGCTTCGTTCACTTAGTGTTTTGTTTTTCACCTTTCACAGTATCAGTGCAACAAAAGTAATTAACCAACTATTGTTTATATTTTTCGTCACCTGTTGAATAATTAGCAGACCAGTGAGAAGTTAAACTTTCATAGAAAAACTGTGAAACATCCAGGCTGTAAAATAAATTCAAAGGAGATGTTCTGCAGTGTCATATGAAACTGTTACAGATTGTTTATGCTGATAATTTAGAGAAGTACATCGTTCCATATTCTCTTTGATTCAAAAACCAAATGTAGACGTTGATCTTAGCAGCCTGGGAAAAGTAGGCGTACCTGAAATACCTGCAGGTCAGGGTAGCTATGAGAGCCTTCCCCATCACTGTTTATCTTCAGGGCGTGAACAAGAGCTCTTAATAAATGGAGTGGAATCAGTGATGACTTGCAACTGTCTAACTGTCTTTACCTGTCTAAAAGGAAGATTATTTAGCT
The DNA here is from genome assembly GCA_016801145.1 of Umbra pygmaea. Taxonomy (NCBI): domain Eukaryota; kingdom Metazoa; phylum Chordata; class Actinopteri; order Esociformes; family Umbridae; genus Umbra; species Umbra pygmaea. Next base: position 27,989 of record JACXGM010007409.1, read on the forward strand.
AGGAGCCTGCATGCTAAACGTGTCCTGTGCCAGAGTTGGTGTAATGTTCTAAGTTCCTGACTCTGGACCACATGTGCCCTGGCTCTGCCAATGGTTCTGCCATACATCTATGTCTCCCTGGCCTCTGCTTCCTACTGTTGTCATTCAAAATAATTTAAAAAATACCTGCTCGCTATTTATTTTTTACATGTCCTGCCCATTAAAGGGAAGTGTCACTCCTGTTCTATATGCCTACATTAAAGTCCATTAATATGGTTTTAACATATCACGTGCCAGCAGAATTGTGAATTTCCTAACACAATGCAAACAAGAGCATTTCTGCATTTCACTGCTAGAATGTGCCATCTGGATTTCCTGGTTTTAAACAAATTACATTGTGAATTCATCGCCATGTCCAGCTCTTGTAATAGCAAATCAGAGGTAGCAATTGTTTCACTTTCTCAAAAAACTATTTGTAAAAACGAGTATCACCCTACGTTTTGAAAAGCCCAAAATTGGACAAGGAACTAGGGCTTTTGTTAGGCTGTAATTTTTATCTATTGAACAAGGACACACATTATTACTACTCAACGCTGGTGTGATTGACCAATTAGTGAAATCAAAAGCCACAATAATTCTTACATGCAACATGAATCCATTCATTTGAGAATGCAGTCTCAATCAACCAATGACATCATGGACAATTAGAACGTCTGGCGAACTTCTCAGCGTTCAGTAAAAACAGTAATTGTACTCAATGATGGCTTACATACAATATATTTGATCACATACAGTAGTTTGCAACATCAACAGTAGTGAGCAGTTTTACATACAACTCACTGTCTTAACAATGCTGTCACACAAATGAAAGTTTTACAATGTGAGGCGGGTCATCTGAAAATATGCCATGCATACGATTATTACTGTGATATTCATTTTTTTTTAAAATAAAACCAATGTTTGAACTTTGAGCAGCATTTCGTGGTCAAATTTGAATTCAGTCCAAAACACAAGTCAACCTCTATTTGAAAGCATCTTCCATTATTCAGTTATACTACATACTACAGTAATAACTTTTGATGTTCCCACAGATGGCTCTCTACAGCCAATGTAATAAAGCGTAGACAACCTTGTTATGTTGCTGACTGTCTGTTCATACCATTCTGGTTAGATTTCAAATGCCTGCAATATTACTGATCTGAGATCTCATGTAGAAAACAAATATATTTAATTCACCAACCAGTCATCTCCCACAGCTCTTTCTATATGTGCCTTGTGCACCTGAGTCCAAACCGCTCCATTCTAACAATTTTGTGGGACATCTGAGCATCATGCGCATCAGAGCTTTCTCTACACCACATTGACATCACGTCTGGCCATCCTCTTCACCTGTCTCCCTATGATTCCTACTGTTTGATCGTGGTTAGGGTGTCAGACTTGTAGAAGGACGGTTGCTGGTTCGATTCCTGACGGTGACCCCTAAGTTTGTCCAGGGGAATGACACTGTACTTACTGTAATGCCCTCTGGATAAGAGTGTCTGCTAAATGACCTAAATGTAAATGTAATACAAGCATTGAATAGTGATAATAAAAACCTAAGGAGTGTAAGTGTCCACCATCCTTTTACAAAAACAAATTGGACAAAAAGTTCACTTAGTAAGGTCTGTCCTGAAGAATGATATGGTCACTTCCACTTTGAAAGTTTTTTTGCAAGGCTCATAGGCAATGGAACAATAGCCTGGGGACAAGGTAATTCCTCATTTAGTAGCCTGAAGGTTCTCTGTGACATGAACAGTGTAGAGGAAATGAGAAGAGACTGATTGGCTCCCCATGATTTAAATTTTCACAGTCCTGTGCAGGCTATAGACACAACTGATAACTCCTGGCTCCCTAGTCAACATATGGCCTACATTAATTTGTTGTCCGCATTCTTTGCTGCTGTTCCAGCGCATGCACACTAATCACTGCCCTGAAATGTCTAAAGTCTGCCCAGTGAGTCAAATGTGTCTATCCAAGACAGTGATAATACTGTAGGTTTATTTTCGGTTTTGGCTCTGAATTAAAAAACATAAATTGTTCAGAATTTGGAATGGTTTACATTTGAAATGGTTAAAAACACATCATTATGTTAAACTACAACTGCAGTAACTTTTTTCAGTAATATGTATATACATATACAGTATATACAGTGCCTTGCGAAAGTATTTGGCCCCCATGAACATTTCGACCTTTTGCCACATTTCAGGCTGCAAACATAAAGATATAAAACTGCATTTTTTTGTGAAGAGGCAACAACAAGTGGGACACAATCATGAAGTGGAACGAAATTTCTTGGATATTTCAAACTTTTAAAAAAACTGACAAATTGGGTGAGCAAAATTATTCAGCCCCTTTACTTTCAGTGCAGCAAACTCTCTCCAGAAGTTCAGTGAGGATCTCTGAATGATCCATTGTTGACCTAAATGACTAATGATGATAAATAGAATCCACCTGTGTGTAATCAAGTCTCAGTATAAATGCACCTGCTCTGTGATAGTCTCAGAGGTCCGTTGAAAGCACAGAGAGCATCATGAAGAACAAGGAACACACCAGGCAGGTCCGAGATACTGTTGTGGAGAAGTTTAAAGCCAGATTTGGATACAGAAAGATTTGCCAAGCTTTAAACATCCCAAGGAGTTCTGCGCAAGCGATAATATTGAAATGGAAGGAGTATCAGACCACTGCAAATCTACCAAGACCCGGCCGTCCCTTTAAACT
>JACXGM010007410.1:0-21738 GCA_016801145.1 Umbra pygmaea
CACACACACACACACACACACACACACACACACACACACACACACACACACACACACTCCAGATGACATGGTGCCTAAAACATCAGTCTGTGTTTAAAGCTTAAAAGCCTGTTTTTAAGATATTGACATAACATGGCAAGGACACTGGACTTTGTTCCCCTGCAGTACTGTACATGCTGTACAACGTCCCCTGGAGGACTGTACGCGCTGTACGACGTCCCCTGGAGGACTGTACGCGCTGTACGACGTCCCCTGGAGGACTGTACGCGCTGTACGACGTCCCCTGGAGGACTGTACGCGCTGTACCACGTCCCCTGGAGGACTGTACGCGCTGTACCACGTCCCCTGGAGGACTGTACGCGCTGTACCACGTCTCCTGGAGGACTGTACGCGCTGTACCACGTCTCCTGGAGGACTGTACGCGCTGTACCACGTCCCCTGGAGGACTGTACACACTGTACGAGGTGGCTGTCATTATGCAGATGATGTCAGCAATCTGTAGGTTAAAGATTGAGGCATAGTTGATGCCTGTAAATTGAAGCCTACTGATATCTGTGTACTTGTTTACCAAGCTCTCTGGGGATTGAGAGGGAAAGGGTGAGGTAGTTTTCTAATTTGTATATTCACTAGACTATACTGTTCAACCATGTTGAAAGCTGTTGTTCACAACCAAATTACTTTAAAATAAAAAGTGCATAGGTGTGCTGTTAACTGGTTATAAGCTCCCAAGCCAACACAAGACAGACCCAAACACTGGCTCCAGGCGACGTGTTTATTCCAATGTTGTGTTTTAGCACAAAATAACACTTCAGGCCAGTGTGGATGTCCAGTGTTCACCACAGACTTGCTTTATACATTGGTGACTTGAATCGTTGTAAGACTTGTTTGCAGTTTGATTGATAGGCTATGAATGGATAGACTGTGATAAGAGAATGAATGTTAGCATCACTGAATTCTTAGAGCAGTTCTGTTCAGCCCTGAGCTGCGGGGGAGGGGGCACACAGGCTCTCCAGCGGATCAGACACCAGCCTTCTCAGTTCCCCTTATCTGCTTCAATGACGAGCTGCTTTTCAAACCAAAAACCAGTAGAATTTAGTTTAGTACTGCAGGAGTTGACCTCAGTTTTGATTTGGCTGTTTTGCTCAACCCTCACGCCTACCCACCCCCCGCATCACACACAGTGCATCCGGAAAGTATTCACAGCACTTCACTTTTTCCAATTTTTTTATGTTACACCTTTATTCTGAAATGTATGAAATTCATTATCTCCCTCAAATTCCAGCATAATGACAATGTGAAAGAAGTGTGTGTTTGAAATCTTAGTAGATTTATTAAAAACAAAAAAAGCACATGTACATAACTATTCACAGCCTCTGCTACTTTGTTGAAGCACCTTTGGCAGCAATGACAGCCTCAAGTCTTTTTGAGTATGATGCTACAAGCTGGGCACACCTACTTTTGAGCAGTTTCTCCCATTCTTCTTGGCAGGACCTCTCAAGCTCCATCAGGTTGGATGGGGAGTGTCGGTGCACAGCTATTTTCAGATCTCTCCAGAGATGTTCAATCTGGCCCAAGTCTGTGCTCTGGCTGGGCCACTCAAGGACATTCACAGTTGTCTTGTAGCCACTCCTTTGTTATCTTGGCTGTGTGCTTAGGGTCATTGTTCTGTTGGAAGATGAACCTTTGCCCCAGTCTGAGGTTTAGAGCACTCTGGAGCAGGTTTTTAGCAAGGATTTCTCTGTAGATTGCTGCATTAATCTTTCCCTCAATCCTGATTAGTCTTCCAGTTCCTGCTGCTGAAAAACATGCCCACAGCATGGTGCTGTTACCATGCTTCTTTTAAGGGTGGTATTGGCCAGGTGATGAGCGGTGCCTGGTTTCCTCCAGACATGAAGCTTGCCATTCAGGCCATAGAGTTCAATCTATGTTTCATCAGACCAGAGAATCATTTTTCTCATGGTCTGGGAGTCCTTCAGGTTCCTTTTTGGCAAACTCCAGGTGGGCTCTCGTGCCTTTTCCGTCTGGCCACTCTACCATACAGGCCTGATTGGTGGAGTGCTGCAGAGATAGTTGTTCTTTTGGAAGGTTCTCCTCTTTCCACAGAGAAACGCTGGAGCTCTGTCAGAGTGACCATCGAATTCTTGGTCACCTCCCTGACTAAGGCCCTTCTCCCCCGACAGCTCTAGGAAGAGTCCTGGTGGATCCAAACTTCTTCCATCTATAGATGATGGAGGCCACTGTGCTCATAGGGATTTTCAATTCTGCAGATATTTTTCTGTACCCTTCCCCAGATCTGTGCCTCGATACAATCCTGTCTCTGAGGTCTACAGACAATTCCTTGGACTTCATGGCTCGCTTTGTGCTCTGACATGCACTGTTAACTGTAGAACCTTATATAGACAGGTGTGTGCCTTTCCAAATCATGTCCAATCAACTGAATTTACCACAGGTGGACTTCAATCAGGTTGGAAACATCTCAAGGATGATCAGTGGAAACAGAATGCAACTGAGCTAAATGTTGAGTGTCATGGCACAGGCTGTGAATACTGTACTTATGTACATGTGCCTTTTTCATTATTTTTTTTTTAATACATTTGCTAAGGATGCAAACACACTTCTTTCACATTGTTATTGTGGGGTATTGTTTGTAGAATTGTGAGGGAAATATTTAATTTAATCCATTTCAGAATAAGGGTGTAACAAAACAAAATGTGGAAAAAGTGAATTGCTGTGAATACTTTCCAGATGCCCTGTATCCTCTTACTTGAGTATCAATTTTCCTCAGTAACCTTCTGTATTACATCTCAGAACATTAACAAGATATTGTCCTAAATGAATGTTTAAATGTTGTCTTTCTATTGTATGTTGGCCAGACCCATTTTACATTCATAAAGCTAATAGTGTGGGTACCAAGCTAGCCTACATGCAAAAATGACTGTTTAGACATTTTTGGCTATTTATTCATTTATTTTTATATTAATTTAGTCATATATTAAAATGTGTTGTATTCATTCCATCAAACCAACTGGGTTGGTTTGTGGAATAGTTTATTGTACTATTCATTAATTCAGGTACAGTAGGTTAGGTTTCGTGTGAGTTTTGTTAGCAAAGGTAGGAAAAGTGATAGCAAACACTTAGGGGGACAAAATCCTTTTTGTCAGTATACGAGTAGCTAAATTATTTTGAGTACATGTGGAGACTCAACTCCTGGCTCGAACTCGACCGTAGCCAGAGGGACTTGACTTGACACCGGCTAAAGCACAATAGACTTCACCTGAACCCATTGTTTAGTGACTAGGCTACATCATTGCTAAACAGTACATGCTTTGGAGGACTGACAGGCATGGTCTTTGCCAGTGTTCCTATTTGTGGCAAGGTTGTCGGTAGACAAGACTGTTCTGGAATCTGCAGATAAATAGTGGGTTGTGGAAAATCCCATGTTATGTGTGCCTAGCAACCCTGGCAGGAAACCACTCAAGTCAATATTATATCTCTCTAGACTTTGATAAATGAATGTACTAACTTCATATGAAGCTTGCCAAACAATCTGTGATTACAACTGCTGGGCAATTTCACTAAGTAATCTCTTCACACATGTAGTTTTGTTTCCTCTTTCAAAAATGTTCAGTGTTATTGCCTGAGTTTGCTGTAACGATCTAAGCTCCTGACTCCATAACACACGTGCCCCCTGGCTCCGGCTGACTCTCTGTGACCTTTTCTGTATTGCCATGTTACCCTAGCCTCTGTGCTGTCAATAAATAATAAAATATCCCCATTACATTGTTTAATTGTTTTGTTATCCCCTGTTTGCAACAGGAACCAGTGAAGTCGAGGGCACCACAGTTACATTTGGAGTACCGGTTCTACAAAACGTTAGGAAGCACAGGTAAGGTCATGCTCTGGATCAATCCTGGTGTTACTGTGTTTCTTTAACGAAGATTAATGTATTTCCACAATAAGTGATTACTCCCTGTAGGTGAAAATGTTAAGCTTTGGTCCTCACTTTGAGGATATTGCAGCTTAATTCCAAGCGAGGGACCAGTATGTCCTTAAATTCCATAGATTATAAAATTCATGTCAACACGGGATTTTAATCCATGGTGTGTGGTGTCATCAGCTGAGAGTAATGACCTCAACCTGGGTCATAATATACAGACAGTGCCAAATGAGTCTGAGAGTTGTACGCAACCTCAGTGTAGGACATAACAATTTAGAAATGCTAGCATTCTGATAACCGCGAGAGGTTTGTGCTTACGATACTCCAGCTCTGTTTACGAGCTGCAACCCTGCTATGAAACTTTCAATGGCAGAGGAGAACCCTGTCAGGTTGTTTTCCATCCGGCAGACAAGTGGAATTCAATTTAATAAAAAATCAACTAAAAACAGGACTCTGCAGTCTATCACCATAGGGCAGGTAACCTGATCTTTGGATTCTTTTCACGCACCTTGGGAGTTGCTGTGATGAGACACGGTAACGTGGGGTGATAATTCTAAGTTATAGAGTTCGTTAAAACGATAGACTTAAGATGTATCGCGATAACAGCGTGTTTTGTTTTTCAAGCAGTCAGCAAACAAATATAGAATGTTTGGGTCCAGAGGGGTGTGTGTGTGTGTGTCTCAAACATATATCTGTACGTTCTTGTTAATGTTAGTATCATGACACAATAATTAACTTGTAGGGAGACCAGCCCTCCCTTCGTCAAGCTCTGGGACATTTGCTCCATGTGTGTTTTTTTTGTGTGTGAGAGTTTCTAATAAAACTGTGTTGTGGAAAATTATTTTCCCCTGGGGACAAAGTCTAATCTAATTTAAAAACTAGCTGATGGATAAAATAGATGCCCCTATCCAAACAAACACATTGTAATACCCTAAAGTTCATGTTTGGACCTGGTCTGTTCAAGCAATGCACAAATAGATCTGCTTTATCCTGGAGCCAGATTATGTACAGTACTGTAGCTTGTTTACTTCAACACTAATAGTTATCTTTATTAACTGAAGTATTATTAATAGAGAAACTAGTGACATGTATTTCTCTGATGTCACACGTGTTACATTTAACTTGTGCGTTACTTCACTGTGCAGCATCAAATAGGGATCAACTAATATATTTTTTATAGTGCCAATACCGATTTTATATATTTTTTCTTTCATCAGCCATAGCTGATGACCGATACGGGCTGCCGATTTTTCTTGAGCCGATACTGCTTTTGCTCCCTTAATTTACATCGTAACATTTGTTATCAGTCATTTTTATAAGTCTCAATTTAAAAAAGGAACATTATTGAACTTAAAAAACAATATTTAACAAATAGTAAAAACAGGTGAGGTAGAATAAGGGGCAGTGCATGGTCTGCATGTGAACTGCAGTGTCTCTAGCAACAAAGAGCTGCCTGTGTGGACTCCTGTCTGTAAATAATGCTTGGAAAATCGGCGAACGCAGCAGCTGCGTATCGGCCGATACACGTAAAAACGCAACTATCGGCCCGATAAATATTCTGTATTGGAGAGGGAGATTTTCGAGGTATTTAATATATATATTTTGAAAGTGATCTTTAATTGTATGCTGGCTGAACATTAATCTAAAAATAAGACAGAAGTTTTAAAAAGCATGTTATCTTGCATGATGAACGCGGTTAACATCTGTCCTAAAATAGATTCAACCGAAGTCCTGTGGCAATATTCCAGTTGCGATGCAGCACATGGAATGCAGAAAAACCCCAACAGATCTATAAAAAATCTAACAAGATCCTAGCTACCACTTGTATTGATTAACGCTGGCAGGTGCAAACATTTGGCTTTTGTGTGTTGCTCGAAAAAGTATTCTCTGGTGTTTTATAGGGGCATATATAGATTGCAAAAGTTAGGAAAAAATATTGTTTGGATAATTTGAATAATAATTTCCATACTGGTTCTATTTACAGTACATTGTCATGTCTCATGACAGCAGTCGCACGGTTGTGGATGTGTCATGGAATGTCCAGCGAGATGTCTCGACCTGCTTGCATGAGCATTTCGCGTAGAATCCCGATCAGCCCATTGACTTACATGTGAAGAATTTCCCCGTGATACACATTTCTCGAGAGTCGGGACATTTCTGAACAATTGCATTTGTAAAGCCTCAGGTGGTATCTTTCGAAAAACCTCTGGTACGCTACATCGGGAGGTTGCATGAAATGTAGCAGCTTTTCGAGGGAGACTCGCAACTTTAAACAATAAAATGTTATCTTGTCTCAAGTTTTTCCCAAGAGGTCTATTATATGTGGCTTGTGGCTGGCCGATAGGACGATTACATTGATTCTGTGGCAACCACCTGACGATGCCAAAAACAAAGTTTTGTTAAAATTGAACTTGTTCTGCCTTCTCTGGCGGAGCACAAAAATGTAGCTGGCTAAAATGACAAGTTGTCTACTCTGGTGTTACCTTATTTGGTATAGGCCATAGCTTTTTTCTTTTTTATATGTGGTAGGCAAGGGAAATAATGCAAGAGAACACTGAAAAAAGTTTGTAGAATGAATTTTGTGCTAAACAGCACATAATATACCATGTCTTGTTTAACAGATTAAACAAGATTTTAATGATTAACAATGTGTTTCTGGGCCATAGGGTTCCATTTCAGAAAGTATTTATGCAAATAGGCTATAACCTAGCATTGGGAGATCGGTAGAGAGGAAATTAGAAATACGATTCCAACATAGATGAATGTAATAGGGAGTTGTCGGGTTTTGTCACAAACAACTTTAATCATAAGAGCTATAAAGAAACTTATAGTACAGCATACGCAGCTATAATAAAGAAAACAAGTGTTTGCCTATCGAAGTAACACCCGTCAAACTGAGGAGGCTTTTATTCATTACTTTTAAAAACATATAGCATATATAATTTTGTATGACGGACTACGTTTAGATGTAGCCTACTGGATCACCTTTATTGTTTGGACTGAAACTGAAGAACGGCAAAGTGTCAAATAGGTGAGGAAGAGCAAATTGTTTTCGCATTTCAAGACAGTGAGCCAAACAGTCGGAAAGTATGGTATATTAAGGCAAAAAGAATAATGCGTAGATTAACTAATTTATATGGCTTCTAATATATGGGCCTATTTCACTTCAAAAGAATACAATGCCCTATTTAAGGCATCTAAATTATTCTACATGAAAAAATAAGGTCTCCTGTTCTAATGATATTTTGGCAATGACATCGTGATGTCAATACTGGCGTTTATTATTTATTGCTGTATTTTCTTCCACTGTGTCTGACTGCGCATTAGAGAGCAACAAGCTGGATGATATGACATCGCTATATTTTCTAATTTAACAGTCCATTTCACAAGGTTTTTTTTTACTTAGTAACGCGTTACTCGAATCTGACCACTTTTTTTCAGTAACGAGTAATCTAACGCTTTACTATTTTTAAACCAGTAATAAGATTAAAGTTACTTATCCAATTCACAGTGCGTTACTATTTTTGTCATGTTCCTTAGTAAAAATATATATTTTGCTTACTTCTTGCGTCTCGGGGAGTGAAGTCACATATGCAACAAGTCACGTTTTCAACATGAGGACAGTCAGAGCCGGCGCTAGCTATAGGCATGAACCGTTCGACTGGCAACACTTATGCCAGCAACACAAACGCTTTCAGAATATTCATTTTCAAAATAATAGCGCTCATTATTCATTCAAATAATCATTGTTAATTCACTGTACAGATAGGTAGTGTGTTCATGTGTTGCAAATAATTAGTCTATTGTTGGATAAAACAGACTTTAGGGAATGTTTTTCAAAAGTAATCATGTTTTCATATGAGACACTGACAATATATTCAATCAAATTGTGTGTACAAAGTATTTGTTAACCTTAATTAATAAAAAGTTATTAAAAACATGTTAAATTATTTTTTTGCTATCCTATACTCTTATTGTTTCTTTACACACAATACAATAGCATTTCGTAACAATTCACTAGCTTTATAATGAATTAACAATGATTATTGCAGTGATTAAAAATGAGTGCTAGTATTTTGAAAAAAACAAACATGTTAAATAATTTATTGGATACATTTATAGACAATATAGGTTATATATGGTAAGTTTTGTTATTACATTGTTAACAGTTAAATATGTCAGGTCAAGAAAGACTGTGTTTATTTTATTTTTTATAAAAACATTTTCTCAGGAAATAGTTTTTAAGTTCAACTTAAAATGTCAGGAGATACATTGTTGACATTACTGTTAAAAATGCACTTCCAATAAAGTGAGTGTTTGCAAAACCGGTGGTCATTTATATTTTGAGGCGGCGGGGTGTTGTCAGCAGCTGCTGAATGTAACTAATAACGTAACTCGTAATCTAACTTAGTTACTTTTAAACTCAAGAAATCTGTAAAGTAACTAAGTTAGAGTAATCAGTAATCAGATTACTTTTTCAAAGTAACTGTGGCAACACTGGTCACACTCAACACCAGCCAATCAGGGAGCAGGCTATTGCGCTAGTCAAGCCACCGACTTCAATGACAACTGAAGACAAGATTTCTTGGTCTCGCCTAATATATTTTTCCTAGTTTAGTCTTCAATGCTGAAGCAAACCAGGTTTGAACAAAATAGATTGACTTAATTTTCAACTTCAGTGAAAATTACAGCATTTTCCCAGCATGTAATTGTTTTAGTATATATTGACATGTGCCTCCAGAAATAACATGGAGCCCATTTTGCATTTTAAGGTTTCATACTTTTCATTTAATCGTCACAAAAGCCTAACTCTGCATCATTCCTATTCTAACTGCATCAGTTGATACTGTTGACAGTGCCTCACTGAATTCAGAGTGTAATATAAAGCACAAAATATTTCAAATACACTTATCGGCCACTCACCTTACCGGGTTGGACCCCCTTTTACCTTCAGAACTGCCTTCATTCTTTGTGGCAAAGATTCAACAAGGTGCTTGAAACATTCTTTGGAGTTTGATCATTATTGCATTACGCAGTTGCTGCAGATTTGTTGGCTGCACATCCATGTTGCGAATCTCCCATTACACCACATTCCGAAGGTGCTGGATTGGATTGAGATCTGGTGACTGTGGCTGGAGGCCATATTCAAGAAACCAGTTTTAGATGACGTAAGCATTGACATGCTGTGTTATTCTGCTGGAAGTAGCCGTTAGAAGATTGGTCATAAAGGGATGGACATGGTCAGCAACAGTACTCATGTAGGCTGTGGCATTGAAACTAAGAGGTCCAAAGTGTTCCAAGAAATTATCCTCCACACATTACATCACCACCAGCTGCCTGAACCGTTGATACAAGGCAGGATGGATCCATGCTTTCATGTTTTTAATATTACTTTCTGACCCATTGCTGTACGGGTTTCCCTGGACCCAGATGGAACCATCTGAATGTCGCAGCTGAAATCAAGACTATTCAGACCAGCCAATGTTTTTCTGATTTTCACTTGTTCAGTTGTACTGGGCCCTTGCAGATTGTTGCCTTAGATTGCTGTTCTAGCTGACAGGAGTGGTACCTGGTGTGGTCTTCTGCTGTAGCCCATCTGCTTCAAGGTTTGATGTGTTGTGCATTCGGAGATGCTGTACTGCATGACCTTGGTTGTAAGAAGTGGTTATTTGAGTTACTGTTGCTTTTCAGGTCAAACCACCCTGGCGATTTACCTCTGCCATCAACCAGGCATTTTTGCTCAGAGAACTGACACTCACAAGATCTTTTATATTTTTCGGACATTCTCCGTAAACCCTAGAGATGGTTGTGCAGGAAAATCTCAGTAGATCAGCACGTTTCTGAAATAATCAAACCAGCCCGTCTGGTACCAACATCATGCCATGTTCAAAGTCACTTAAATCAAGTTTCTTCCCCATTCTGATGCTTGGTTTGAACTTCAACATATCGTCTAGACCATGCCTAAATGCTTTGACTTGCTGCCACGTGATTGGCTGATTTATAGATATTTCCATTAACAAGCAGTTAAACAGCAGTGTACCTCATGAGTGTATATTATGATTGTTTGCTTCAAATTGGCAAAGCAGGTAAAATGCTTTTTTCCAATGTAATCGTCCTTCACAACTTGTACTCAACTCTATACATCTAGGTTCGAATGTCAGGGAACATTGCCTGCTTCCTGATTTTCAATTTTTTCTTTGCATAGGTCAGTTTTCTGAAAGCTGTGCCTGTTGCACACAGACCTGTGTGTTCATTAATAGTATGTAAGCCAGAGTCTACTAGTAGGCTTGCTGGAGAGGTAACGGGCGGAAACTGATTAATTATTTAAAGAGTAGGAGTGCCTGTCCCAACTGTAACTGGCTCTACTGCCCCTCCCCTCCAGACAGGGTAAGGTGACTCCAAATCTGTTTAGCTGTGTGCTGCTCTCAGGGTCTGTATGGTGTTTCTGTTGGAGTGGCGTGAGTGGGTGAGCAACATTAATTTCCAGGATGTAGAACAGCGACTTCACAACGTGGCTTGTAGGAGCCAGCAAGGTGGGCCTCAGGGACCAGCTGAACCCAGCTCCTGTAGCACGACCCCAGCCCTCTGGTTTCCACTGCAGCACCCGGAGCGCTCAGTCCTGCACTCACGGAGCCCAACCGCCCACTTTCTGATTGGCACGAGGAGCTTTTAAAAGAAGTGCATGAAAAGAGAAGATGTTCTAGTCTGTCAATCTCGAACACTGTGCTGTGTTTTCCTCCAGCATAGATATGGTATAAAGATCAATGAAACTCAATGGGGCGTTGAAGAAGTACGCTGTCGATTACACTCAGTATATGAGCTAACCATGTCAATGTTCTTAGTGTGTCCATTGTGCTTCTCCTAGCGTTAGTCCTCAAGATGTTCTGTTTTTTCTGGGTCACCCCGCATTACATCCCTTCACAGGAACATAACATTGGAACAGAGCTCAGTTTGTTCAATCCTACATCTTCTGTTTCTTTCTTCTGACTTCAATAAACTCTGGGGATTTATGAGCCTAGCGAGCTGAACTGCGGCGCTCTCCATGACCGTCTCAACATGCACGTTCTTGCACGGCCACTTAATTCACCATTCCCCTCGGGGTAATTGTAAAGGCCCAAACGGGGCCAGATGTTGGCTCTAGATGTGAGGGATAACCAGACAGATTAATGAAGCAACCACATCTAATTAAGATAAATAGGAGCATCCAGTTTGTTGGAAGCCTGTGGTTATTTTAAAAGAATGAGAGCAGCTTAAACTGTACCTTTCTACATAGGGTCTGTGTGCTGCTGTCGTTGTGTAGTCTAAATCTTTTTCCTATACCATCTTGCTGTAATGTCTTGTACCCTACAAAGCTACAATCAAGGTTAGGTTGGGACTACAGATGGAAATTAGCATCTATGCTATAATCTGGCTCATTTACAATCTGTACAGAAGTGTAAGATTGTTGATTAATGTGCACTGTCCCGAGTAAATAAATAAACAATATCAATCAATCCAATCCATAAATCAATGTTAAATGTGGATTGTTGCAAAGTTCTTAAAGTAGTAAAACGGCAAACTTAAAGGATCACTCCAGACCCCTTAACAACTCAATCATTATGCCGGTCAGGTTTCTGACATGAGAGGCACTAAAAACGCATTCTCAGTGCATTAGGTAATTCCCAACTTGGCCCGCGTAAATTTCTGGAAATTTGTACAGTGACGTAACCAACATTTTCAAAACTATAAACTGTGTAAATTTTGAATCGAGTCAATCTTTGAATCGAGTCGATTGGAGAATAAAACTGGACAAATAAAGATCAGTAAATAAACGGAAGGCCTCTAACTGCAGCTTCGTAAATGTTGTGGCGAAGTCACTGTGCGGATTTTCGGACAAGGTGTTTTAGTGAATGTCGTGTCGGAAACATGACCGGCACAATGATTTTAAGCTGTTAAGGGGTCTGGAGTTTTCCTTTAAAACATTTCAGCAAAACCTATTGACACGTACTTCACATGATGGTGAGCCTGGTCGCAATGAGGCAAATGAACCTATATTATGGGATGTTACATGGGCTTTCAGCAGGACTACAGCTGCCTCCAAATTGCCACACCTAGTCATCCAATCGTAGCGTTGCCACACCTAGTCATCCAATCGTAGCGTTGCCGCACCTAGTCATCCAATCGTAGCGTTGCCGGACCTAGTCATCCAATCGTAGCGTTGCAGCACCTAGTCATCCAATCGTAGCGTTGCAGCACCTAGTCATCCAATCGTAGCGTTGCAGCACCTAGTCATCCAATCGCAGGACTGCTCCCAGAAGTGAAAGCTGAAGGAAGACCTCCATGTCTTCTGGCCTGCTTACCGAAGTGACTTTGGTGCAGACCTTCATTAGCCCTTTGCCCAGACACGGGTGGTTATGGATCAGTGATGTCAGCTCTTTAGACGTCTGCATGCCGTCAATTTGACATTTGGGATAACTGGCTAAATTACACACGTGGGGGCGCGGTCAAGTGTCATTTGACACTTCTACAAGCACGGTTTCAGAGAGAACACATGTTTTTTGTGTATTGACGTTTGCAAAATTATTGTTTAACATGTTAGTACATAATACTTTATACTCGGTGGGGCAACCAGAGACTGATTATGACTTCCTCGGGCCC
Organism: Umbra pygmaea; assembly: GCA_016801145.1. Taxonomy (NCBI): domain Eukaryota; kingdom Metazoa; phylum Chordata; class Actinopteri; order Esociformes; family Umbridae; genus Umbra; species Umbra pygmaea. The sequence goes on from JACXGM010007410.1 coordinate 12,575, forward strand.
TAGGTTGAGGTTTGGATCCTCCCTATCCTCCCAGCCCCACATCCCCTGACTGAAAATATTAATAATAATAATAATGCTATAATCAGTGGTCAGGTTATGCTCTATTATTATTATTTATTATTGTTATTATATTTTAAGTTTGCGTTTCATCGAACCACAGGGCTTGCAATCTACTTTAGCTAGCAAGCAGCAGCGGGCTAGGTTTTCTAATATGGTTGGATTTTCGACTTGTCTTTGATGCCTTGTGACCTTTTCAAGCTTTGAACGGTGTGCATTTTGATTGGTTTGCTTGCTAACTGTGTTTTTGACCAATCATATACACTTGTGTATAATTGTGCAACCCTGCTGTTGTCTGTCATGGGCCATATAAAATGCTTTAAAATTAACTTGAGTTTTGCACTATGGGTCCATTATTCTCTTAGGGCCTGAGCGCGTGCCTGGTAGGCCCACGCGGTAATTCGTCTGTGGGCATGCAAATTGATTGAAATGTTTTAGTTTTGTTGGTTGGCTGAGGTTTGGAGTTGAAATACCATGCATAAAGTATGTACGATTCATAAGCACAGTACTGCAGTGTTATGAGATCAGAATATCTCATGTGTGAGAGCATGAAAGTGGATACTAATGGTTTATGGAACTGCTCTCCCTCAGCCAGTCAGGACATTAATGATTTATTACATGTCCATGTTATATTACTGTAACTTCTGTCCTGATCATTTACGTGTCCATGTTATATTACTGTAACTTCTGTCCTGATCATTTACGTGTCCATGTTATTACTGTAACTTATGTCCTGATCATTTACGTGTCCATGTTATATTACTGTAACTTCTGTCCTGATCATTTACGTGTTCATGTTATATTACTGTAACTTCTGTCCTGATCATTTACGTGTCCATGTTATACTACTGTAACCCCTGTCTTGATCATTTACATGTCCATGTTATATTACTGTGACTTCTGTCCTGATCAATTACCTGTCCATGTTATATTACTGTAACTTCTGTCCTTATCATTTACGTGTCCATGTTATATTACTGTAACTTCTGTCCTGATCATTTACATGTCCATGTTATATTACTGTGACTTCTGTCCTGATAAGTGACATGTCCATGTTTTTTATTACATCTGCCGCAAACTGGACAAATGGTGCTTTTGTCAGCCAGTATATCCTGTTCTTTACAACAATACACATGTATTATTCGTTTTAAGTCACCAACGTCTACATCTGACCTCATCTGAGAACATGCTTTATTGTTAAAGATGTATGAATCAGGAACACCACACAGGTCACACAGACCTTATCTCACTAGGCTTCCTCCATCACTGGTAAATGTGTTCCATCCACACATCTTGAGTCTGCAGACGGACAAGATCCAACTTGTTAGTGAAATCCAATCCAAGCTGTATGTTCTGTCCTATGGATTAGAAAGAGTTATAAGTATTGTTTTGATTTGATGGCCCTAAGCTCGTAATGTTTCCCTCACCGTACAGCTGGACAGCATGGTCCTTGACCTGAGGCCCAGGAGATGTTGTTTTGGGGGGTGAATTTCTTTTTGGACTAGTAAAAATCACTTGGAACATTGATAAATGAAGTAGGTAGAACCATTGTGATATTTGTTTACGCTTTGATTACTCTTATAATATTACAGTAGATTTTATTAAAGTTTCTTCCAAAAAAATGTAATGTTGCCAATATGGAAATTTAGGGTATATGACAACAGAAACCAGCTATGAGAAGACAAGTCAACAACAGAAAGCAGGCTTTTATAATGTTTTAACGTTGCGGTTGTCCCTCTTCCTGTGTTACAGCAGAAGGCCTACCCCAGGTGTTTTATTTTGGGCCCTGTGGGAAGTACAATGCCATGGTCCTGGAGCTGCTGGGACCCAGTTTAGAAGACCTGTTTGACCTGTGTGACAGGACCTTCTCACTGAAGACTGTGTTGATGATAGCCATTCAGCTGGTCAGTTCAGACTTCCCTTAATCCGTTCTTAGTAAGTTAATACTGATCGATATTGAGTATTAAGGTTGTTCTGATACCTACGTTTGACTTCAGTACCAATGCTTGTTAGCGCCGTGTCAATACCAAATCTATACTACTGTAAATCACTGCTAAATGTTTTCTAAACATTTATTAACAAAGTTAAGTTTTACTAAGCCTATTATATTCTATAGGCCAAATTGCCCCTATTCTGTGTAATCTAAACACCCGAATTTCCCCCCAGGGATTTATTCATTTTACTCCTTGTAGCTGATCTATTGAGATCCTATGTATTTGTCTTTCTTGTAATCATTTCTTATTTCAAAATTGAATAACATCAGAATAACACTAAATGTGATAGTCTTTTTGCTAGTTTCAATTTGGGCTGGGCGATAATTCAATATTATATCATCAAATTTTTGTAAATCAAATATGAGATTAAGATATGTCGCGAGAACAGCTGGATTTGTTCTTAACCAAAGAAATATCCAACAAATGAGCAGTGTGCTTGTATCCGGACTTGTCAGTGCACTGAATTGCTAATGTAGTTTAATTTTGTTAATATAATAAAGTTATGTATAATTTGCCATTCATGACACAATCATTCTCTTCTGCCAACTAGCTTATCATGGTGTTGCAAAGTTCTCTCACATGCCGCCTTGTAGAAGACCCGACCACTTTTCTCAAGCTCCTTGACATTTTCTCTGTGTGTTAACGAGAGAGAAAAAATCTCTACTGGAAACTGGAAACCACATATAGTGGTAAAAACGATGTTTATTAAATTCTATATTTAAGAGGGAGATATTGGTGTATTTGAAGAGGAATATTTTCATGTTATAGATGGTACACTGACTAGATTAGTAAATATGAATCTACAATGAGAATAAAAGTTAAACATCTGCACTTCAGTACTGCTGGAACACAAGCAGTATACTGTATGTTGTATTGATCACGGTAAAACATCTACAATTCATAGCTAAATGCAATCAAACTCCTTCGTGAATATTGCTTTTGTGATGCGGGCCATGGGATATGTGTTGATTTGCTTGAGTGAAATCTACCGTAATGTAATGAATAGGTGCAACTGAAAGTTTCTTGTGACTTTTGTATTTCATATTGCTTGTAGTTTAGTTTTACCTGAAACGTCGAAAAAGCAATATAGCAAGATAAGGTCAATCAATATTTATGTATTTATTTATTTTATGTATGTTTATTTGTTTATACAGCACGTTATACACTTCGACGTGATCAAGTCACAGCAGGTGTTATATATTTAAATATATCGTCATGCATATTGTATCGAAAAAATATATGCTTTATATCGTGATATCATTTTTTTTGCCAAATTGCCCAGCCCTAGTACAAATGAGTAGTTACTGTTTAAATAGTTAAAGTCCCTGAGAAGATCAGTGGGGTTGTCAGACATCTGTATCGAGTGGTTAAGTCTTGCCCCAGTCCGTGAGACAAACTTTGAAACACCTTGGTTTGCAATGTTTTGGGGTTCCCCTTTATCATTAGGCTTATATAGCAAAGTACCTCCATATTCTACTGCTTTTCCACAAGGACTTTTAAACTCCACTGCCAGTCTCTCTAAGCAGTCTGCTTTCTCTCACACATTTCTACTCAGACAATTGTCAAGGGGCAATAGGCATGCCCACTCCCTTAACATCACATTTTATATGCCAACGGATATGATGTTGGCAACCATTTCTCTCCTTTCCTTCCAGTGAAAAGCAAGTTAATTCTTTTTTTTAACGCAATGTTTTAACGCAATCTTAATTAATTATTGATTTACTTCAAATGCTTTAGTACCGTTTTGCAATACTGGTACCACAGTACTTTGTCAGTACCGTTTTATTGAACAACCCTTTGAAGTATATTTTAATCCATATTAAATTAATATTCATCAGGTTTGTGTTCATACAATGGGCTAAGGTGGTCCAGCAGTATAATTTGCTTGTCCAGGTGCACATTAATTGCTGCTGCGTTGTTGATTAGAATCTGAACTACTGCACATTATTAAACCCTGATGCAATCAGATTTGTTTTCAAATGAGAGAAATCCCATTGAGATATGTAAAAACGGGTGACAAGTTTAAAGGAAATGCCATGCTGGAAAAGCCAGGTAGACATGTTTCACCATGAGGTAATGGGGATCAATCAGAATAACTTTAATGATCTGCAGTGATTCTGCCCTCAAAGGTGACACGTGGACCAAGCCTTGTCACAGGTATGTCCCCCACTGCGTCTCCATTCATTATGATCTTCTAGTCATTTTTTCAGGTTGTTCCTTCTAATTTGTCACCCGTCTGATCTATGGCTAAGATTGCAAGCATTCAAAACTAACACAAGAAAAAGTGTTTAAACTAACACTACAGCAGAGTTTGTCTGATGTCATGCCATCAACTTGTACGTGTGTTGACATAACACAGAGATGGTCATTAGGACTAGGGATTTGCGGTAAATGTACCAGAATTTCAGAACTGACTGATACTGGCACTTTACGTATTTTGATACTCAATTAAAACATTGCGTTAAGTAATGCATCTTCCTTTTCATTGGAATGAAAGGAGCTAAACTTATGCCCACATCAATTCCATTGGAAAATGAATGCTGTGACGTTAGGGGCGTTTGCATGCCTATTGCACTCTGGAACGTGTCTGTGTGTGAGAGAGCGAAAGCTGGCTGCTGAATGGAATCGAATGGCAATGAAGGGCATTCATCATTGTGTAAAAGCATGCTGCTCATAGTAAAACATGGAAGTATTTTGCTTTGCTAAAAGACAAATAATAAAGGAAAACCCCAATACTTTGCACTGAATTGGGTTTATAAGCTGTTAGACCCGTTACCCCGCACATTTGGAATGAATGACGTTTACTTGGAGAACATTTTATTACTGACTGGGTTTATTTTATGTGATTGTGTTGCTTTCTTCTTGCTTTTTAATTGTTTTGCTTGTTTACTGTACATGTGTTTTATGTGACCTACTCAGGTCATTGCTGCAAATGAGACCTTGTTCTTGTTCATCTTACCTGTTTAAATGTATAGTTTGTAAAAGGTTTTTCAAAGTTTGTCTAGCAAATGGGGTAAGATGCATTGAGGTTTTATCGCCCCAGTAAGCACTCACATTCGCTCAGCTGCACAAGTTCCAGTCCCGTGAATAATCATAGCATACCAGGCCTACTGAAAAAAATCATGGTTTCTCTATGTGCACAAAATGCACAACTATTAAAATTTTATTGAACAGTTAATTATTTTGATTGGAACTTTCAAATAACTATGAACTACCACATTTAGTGTTCTTTAGATGTGGTTTGATAATTCAATTTCGAATGAGAAGAAAATGAAAGCCAAATATATGACCTGAATGGCTCAGCTACAAGGAGTGAAAAGACAAGGAGTTAACCCCTGGGGGAAATCCAGGTGTTTAGTGTACACAGAATAGGGGCAATTCAGCCTATACAATACAATGGCCTAAGAAGAAAATAAGAAAATACAAAGACTGAATATACCTGATCATATTTTGTATTAAATAGACTACAGTTTTAAATTGCCAGATACGTTCTTAATACAAATTTATTTTTAAATGTGTTTTTTTGGTTATCAGTGATTTTGCTGTGGTATCGATTTTGTACCAAAGCAAGATTCGGTATAAAAGTCAAATGTTAGTATCAGAACATCCCTGATCTGGACCACATGTGGACCACAGCTGCTCACCAACAAGTGTTTGCACTTTGGCAAGAAGTCCTAGTTTTGATAAGGGGAGGTGTATTCTGTGTCCCTACATGGTTCAGTAGATCTACTCTTCCTGACTGTCCTGTCCCATTTAGATCTCTCGGATGGAATATGTGCACTCTAAAAACCTAATCTACAGAGACGTGAAGCCTGAGAACTTCCTCATTGGGCGCCAAGGGTGCAAGAAAGACCACATCATCCACATCATTGATTTCGGCCTGGCCAAAGAGTATATCGAACCTGAAACCAAAAAACATATCCCGTACCGGGAGCACAAGAGCCTGACTGGGACTGCCCGTTACATGTCCATCAACACACATTTGGGGAAAGGTACGTCTCTTTGGCAACGATTTAAATTCTCTAGGGGGAGGGAGGGGTCATTTTATCATATTGCTTTGAAAGGGTTCTAATATTTTTTTGAAACCTGTCAAACGTTTCAAATTACTTTGCACTTTAGTTAGTTTGTGTAGTGATCTGAGATGTTCTTCCAGTACATACCATATATATACCATAACACTGCAGCATTGGTTAGATTCCATAATTTTGTTATTTAAGGACACCCCATACTATTATTTTCTATTAAATAACCCGAAATTAATGTAAACGTAAGTCATTTTCTCATGCCCCCCCTTTTTGTTTACAGTTGACATGGTTGCAAATACTAAGGATAACTCGTGTGACGAGGCAGGCAGAGTTCCAGAACATTTCTGAGGTTAAAACGAGTTCTAATCATGACTCACAGCGGTTTCCTCATTTCAAGTAAACCCTGCCTTGTTTTTATTAGAGCAAAGTCGACGTGACGACCTGGAAGCCTTGGGTCACATGTTCATGTATTTCCTCCGTGGGAGTCTACCATGGCAAGGACTCAAGGTATGTGGCATCTGACGTTTTGCACTTTGTGCTGCGTTTGTTAGCAATGTTATTGTGTCACATTTCTTTGTGGATGTTTTACAGGCTGAAACACTAAAAGAACGATACCAGAAGATCGGAGACACGAAAAGAAATACTCCTGTAGAGGTTCTCTGTGAGAGCTACCCAGGTACAGACTGTTTCCTTATCCAAATTTAATGTAGTTTTTAACATGGAGAATAAATAATACAGCTTTGCTCACCGCAATTTAGCCACGTGTAGGCGAAGGTTCTTTTGATACCTGAACACTACACTTCAGGATTTAGAGTTGTTCCTTATATTACATAATAGTACAGATGACTCATTCTACATTTAAAATGGGTGTTTGCGGTTTCAGAGGAGATGGCTACCTATTTACGCTACGTCAGAAGGCTGGACTTCTTTGAAAAGCCTGACTACGAATATCTGAGGACCCTGTTCACAGAGCTCTTTGAACGGAAAGGCTACACGTTCGATTACACCTACGACTGGGTCGGCAGGCAGATAGTAAGTACCGCCACTAACTTGTGTTGAAGAGAACAGATCTACATTGCTCAAAAACCCACTGAAATCACACATTGGGTTTCAATGAACAAAACATAGTTGCAATTAAAGTTGTTCAACCCCCATTGCAAATCAGGTGTATTGTCAACATTTACAGACTCAGCTGTTTGCAATGAACAAATCAAACAAAAACAATTGAAATTGCACAATGAATGCATCAAGTGGTTTCCCCAAATCCAACTGATAATGACGACTTCAGTCTGAAAATTATTCAACTCCCAAAAAACATCCCACAACAGCACAAATATGCAAAACAGGTGTTGTCCCAAGTACACCTGATGCAACTAATCCAGGGCTTCATTAGTTCTTTTGACCTGTGTTTTTTGGTCGATCCTCAATGTGCAGTCCTAGCGTTTCGAGCGTGTGACATAACTTCCTGTTGTATCCTGTAGCCCACAGCAGTGGGGTCTGTCAACGTAGACTCTGGAGCTTCAGCCGTCACTAGAGACAGCCATCCACACAGAGACCGGCCCTCGCAGCAACAACCCATGAGGAACCAGGTATGCTGGGCCGACACTGTCCCCAGAACTATGGAGACCCCGGGTCCACACGGGAGTTTTGACCAGGGAGGGTGGCGAACTTACAGAATATTGCAGTAAAGGCCAGTGGGTCATAACAATGCAAGCTTTAGTCTATGGTGAGGGTGGATTTAACGAGTTGGCCCCTTGGGTAGGGATGGAAGATGAAGTAAGAGGTCCAGGACAACCTAATGACTCATCGATCTCGGTCTAGTAAATAAACAATGATGGTTGGGCCCCACTGCTGTCACCAGCTGCAAAAGCTCATTATACGTGCAACACTGCTGAAGTGTAACTACTTGCTTGACGCTTATAACCGCAAAGATGCATGTGCACGAATATGTCATTTACTGAAGCATTGAAGATATACCTGGGCTGATGCAGTTTTAATTTCCTGGTTGAGAATGTTACTTATATTTCTGTTTCTTAAATGAGCTGTTTTTATTTGCCTTAGCAGTTATCCAGGGGGCCCACATTAACCTTTTGCATGTTCCTATTTTAAATGCTCTGCTGACCAGGAACCCAAATGCACGTCATCTATCGAATGTTCTATAGAGGAGGCACTTGTGAAGAGGTGTGCCTTAACAAGGCTTTCATCCAGCAGCTTTGACCTAGCCAAAATGGTGCTAAAAGAGTTTAAATTAGTGCTGCGTTGATGACGTGATTGGATGCTACATGCGTCACTTCATAGAAAACTGACAAAAATGAAAGCTAATTTAACATTTAAACTGATGATGTTTGGACAGGTTGATGGTAGTCATTCCAGACATCACCTAACCTTTAGGCTAAGGTGACCAACTGGGCTTTGAGGAAGTTCACCATTACCTCAGTCACATTACAAAGGGGAATATGAGTCACAAACTATTTTACACATTGAATGTTGCTAGCTGAAATGCAGAAAAGAACATTCATAGTTTGTTAAATTAATCACCAAAGAGAATATTGATTCAGATGAGTTTTGTAGTCAACAGCTGTGTGTGTGACATGACTAGTTCATTATCTGGGCCAACTTGTCAAGAGCTCGCCGAACCCTAGCTTGGTTGATAGGAGTCAACCCATTCATTTCAGTAGGGGTGTTCTTAAGTCAGAGTAAAAAGGGCAGTATTAGTATTTATATAAGAAATGTGGATTTCTTGCGTTGCGTTGCCTTTTTTTATTATTCATCTCTGCTTTTGTTTTCTTCCTGTTCCTTCACATGCCACTTTGCATGACACCCGGTCTGGCACCTGCCCACCCCTGCCCCACACGCATCCACATGCTCCCTAACCATTCCCCAATTCCATTGCACCCTCCCTCCCAAATCATCAATCATCCCCACTACGCCTGAGCAGACGGCAGCTTCCGACCGCCGTGGAGCCTGGGAAGTTCAGCCCAGTCGGACAAACTCCTCCTACATGGCCTCCCACCTGGCGTCGGACAGGCACGGGGGCTCAGTCCAGGTACACTGCTGCTAGGCACGGGGGCTCAGTCCAGGTACCCTG
>JACXGM010007411.1:0-10758 GCA_016801145.1 Umbra pygmaea
TTGGGAGCTATGACGGAGGACACAGGGGCCAGTCAATGGATGACAGAAATAGAAGTGGACAAACAAAAGACATTGTTCAAAATTGACACTGGAGCAGACGTCACTGCAGTTCCAACAAAAATGTATATACAAGGACAGTTCAGCAAGCTGTTGAGAACAACAAAGATCCTTTATGGGCCAGGAGGAACACCGTTGAAGGTAAAAGGGAAATTTGCAGCCACTCTCAGTAAGGGCAATAATAAAACACAAGAGGAAGTTTACGTTGTGGAGGGGCTACGTACACCACTCCATGGTGGACTAGCCGCCATGTCACTACAGCTGGTCGCCAGACTGAATGACATCAGTCTAGACACCAAAGAGACTGTGAAAAGGCAATTTTCAAGGCTTTTCTCAGGGCTAGGGAAAATGGAGGGGGAGTACACCATTGTCCTGAAGCCAGGAGAAAAACCTTTCTCCGTCTCCGCGCCCCGATGCATATCTCTTCCGCTCTTACCACGACTGAAAGATGAGCTGGGTCGCATGGAGCATCAGGGAGTAGTGTCGAAAGTGGAGGAGCCCATGCCATGTTGTGCACCCATGGTGGTGGTGCCCAAACGCAATGGCAGTGTCAGAGTCTGCACAGACCACACAGAGCTAAACAAGTCAGTAATGAGGGAGAAACATCCTCTGCCCTCAGTCGAACACACATTGGGACAGCTCGCTGGCGCCAAAGTTTTTTCTAAACTTGACGCGAATGCTGGATTTTGGCAGAATCTTCCCTCCTCACCACCTTCATAACCCCATTTGGGCGGTATTGCTACAATCGTCTGTGTTTTGGGATCTTGTCTGCCCCAGAACATTTCCAAAAGCGCATGTCCCGCATTCTAGAAGGCCTGGAAGGGGTTGTGTGCCAGATGGACGATGTGCTTATCTGGGAGCAACGCAGAGAGAGCACGATGTGAGACTAAAAGCTGCGTTGTCGCGTCTGCAGGAGGTGGGCGTGACACTTAACGACAAGTGTGAGTTCTCAAAGAACAGGATAAAGTTCCTTGGACAGGTCATTGAGGCCTCAGGCGTCAGTGCAGACCCTGACAAGGTGAGCGCCATAAAGGCCATGGCAGAGCCCACCAATGTCAGTGAGGTGAGGCGTTTTCTGGGGATGACAAACCACCTGGGAAAATTTCTGCCCCACCTGGCTGAGATTACACGTCCACTCAGAGACCTGCTAAAAAATCCAATATGTGGACCTGGGGTCCACAACAGCAGCACGCATTTGAGAAGATCAAAGTTGAGTTAACTACACCGCCGGGTCTTGTCCTGTATGACCCCAATGCAGAAACACTGGTCTCAGCTGATTCGTCCTCTTACGGCATGGGGGCCGTCCTTCTCCAGCGGCAAGGCGAGGCAAACTGGAAACCGGTGGCATACGCTTCCAGAGCCCTCAGCGATACCAAACAGCGGTACGCCCAAATTGAAAAGGAAGCTCTAGCCACGACATGGGCCTGTGAGAGGTTCTCTGAGTTCTTCATTGGAAAGGATTTTCACATAGAGACAGATCACAAACCTCTGGTTCCTCTGCTGAGCTCAAAGAGCCTGGTCGAGCTGCCGCCACGCATACAGCGCCTACGCATGCGACTCATGAGGTTCTCTTACAAGAACTCACATGTTCCAGGCAAGGACATTGCAACTCCAGACGTGCTCTCCAGGGCACCTGTCACCGACGCAGCTGGAGGCCTAATGGAGGAGGATGTTAACCTGTATGTGGACACTGTTATAGCGAGCTTGCCAGTGACGGAAAAAAGGCTTGTGGAAATACAGAAACATCAGGATAGAGACACATTACTATGTACGCTGAAGACATATTGCAAGGAGGGCTGGCCGGATAAATTCACCATAGAACCAGCATATCGGCCATACCTGCCATTCTCAGGCGAGCTAACAGTTCACGAGGGCTTGCTGCTTCATGGTTGTAGAATAGTAATTCCTGCGCCACTTCGAAAGGACATGCTAAATAAAATGCATGAGGGCCATCTGGGAATGACTAAATGCAGAGAGAGGGCCAAACAATCTGTATAGTGGCTGGGCCTTAGCAGAGACTTGACCAAATTGATAGAAAACTGCGATGTGTGCAGTCGTGAAAGAACAAACTTCAGAGAGACGCTGCAGCCCACGGAGTTCCCAGCCAGGCCATGGTCTACTGTTGGTGTGGACCTGTTCCAGACAGAAAGTAACAAACATTACCTAGTCATAGTGGACTATTTTTCAAGACTTTTTCGAAGTGGTCAAACTCGCTCAAACGACATCTGAGGCTGTGATTGAGCACTGCAAATCCATTTTCGCGCGCCATGGAATACCAGAGGTGGTGCGCTCTGACAACGGGCCACAATTTGCATCTGAGTGTGGAGTTTCAGTCATGTGACGTCCAGTCCTCACTTTCCACAGAGCAATGGGGAGGCAGAGCGGGCCGTAAGAACAATCAAGAGCCTCTTGAAGAAATCATGCAATCCTTACCTCGCTATGATGGCCTACCGCGCTGCTCCTCTAGCGAATGGGCACAGTCCAGCCGAGCTTCTTATGGGCAGGAAGATCAGAACACCAGTTCCGGTGATTCCATCTCAGTTCCACCCCAGATGGGCAGACATGAGGTTAAAGAAAATTGAGCAAAAATACAGACAAAAGCAGAAACTGAACTATGACCGTCGACACAGAGCACACGACATGCCTCTTTTGCACCCAGGTGACTGTATGTGGGTCAAAGATATGCTTGAGAGGGGCACAGTGGTGTCTCACACAGGTACGCCAAGGTCTTACATCATCGACACACCAAGGCGGACACTGAGAAGGAACCGGTACTACCTCTCGTCCACCCCCAAAGCTCCAGCAACACTCACTGACTTACCCGAGGTAAACCAGGACGTTACTTACCCTGAGACAGAGAGTGCACCTGACACACCTGTAACCCCGTGTGACCCCGGTCAACGGGCCTTACCGCGAGAGGGCCGGCCTGGTACCAGGGTGAGAATACCCCCGGCATACTTGAAGGACTTTGTGTGTTCATAGCTATGGGGAAGTTAGACAGGGGATGTGGGCTGAAAAAAAGGGTATGGTGGTTGGAAAAGGTAAACTCTGGAAAGAATTTATAGGGCTTTATGTTTTCAAAAGTGAGTTCAGAAGTTGTTGTCAGGGATAGTTGGTGTTTACTGTTGTTAACGTTTTGAAACAATGGTGTATCTTCTGTAGGGCTGATTTTTACAGTACGTTCTGAGTACAGCTGTTAATAGAATACTTTAAGAAATTAGATATTATTAGGTGGCCATATTATTAGTTTAGAAACTGGGTAGAATGTCAGGTTATCCCAAAGGAAGGGAATAACTCTTGTTACAGTTTACAAAACATTGTATGGGTCTTATTATTTCCACACATCCCCTTGAAAGCATCTTTAGTCCGAAAGGGGGATGTAGTGTACAGGAGATACTGGGTAGGAACCATTGTTAGGGGGATAAATGTAAGGGGGGGGACTGTTTTATTAAAGTAACGCAGTACTGAAGCAGATGTCTCCTCGTGATTCCTATAACTTACTAATGTATCGGAATACCGACTGAACAGTTACAGCCTTTAATATTCCAAGATATCTCTGCTGCGGTCATTTATTAACATGCTTGCCATTACAAATAATATGCGCATAGCTTCAAAAAAAGATAAGGTCAGAGACAAAATGTCCCCAGTCCTCTAATCTGTACACATAGCCAATTATTAGATAGAAACATAAAATTGCCAAAGACAGTAACAGAGAAACCAATAAACAAAGCAAAGACATAAAGAACAACCATAGACAGATCCCCACATCCACCCCCCAAAAACCCAAAGTTTCTGCTCACTAAATGACAGAGACAGCAGGTAGTCTTAAACATAGACCAGGTTAGCGTGAACAAGGTGTTCCTATTTATTACCAGTGTGGTAATAAGCTCCGCTTACCCCCCCAAAAAATACAATTAAAATAATATAACTCCAAATAGTTTGCAGTAATGACAAAACTGAGTCCACTAGTACATCTACTAACAACAATAGGGTTACTTTGTTAAAAAAAACAAAATACATTGTCAAATGACAAAAATAATACAAAGATAAATCAAACAATTCCCTGAGTAAAGGACACAAACAGGAACCAACAAGAAAGAATGAATGTCTGCACACTTTAATTTCTTATTAATAATTCCTCCCAGGTACAAAATTAACGTTAAAATTGCCCACCCAACATGGATGGGAAACTAACATTGTTACTGTAAAAAACTGTAGCACGAAATAGATCCCAACACTAGGAGAGCAGCCCCCCAAAACGTGTAACAATAAAAGTCAAACAAAACCAAAGGCCACCTTCAACTGGGCAGAATAATAATACAGCTCACGGCATGGATATAACAAGTTCATGGTTCCCCAAAGTGCTGGCCGAACCAATACTCAGCTTCCTCTGGTGAGTCTAATTTAAGCTTTTTACCATTATGTTCAACAAAAAGGTGAGCTGGAAAACGAAGGGACAACTTTACGTTCTTCGAATGAAGACTTTGTTTGATATTAAAATACTTAGCTCTCTTTGATAAAACTGCTGCACTATAATCTGCGAAAATGTAAACCTTGGTACAGTGTAAAAACAATTGTTCTGAGTTCATTCTTCTTAGGGCTCTTTCTTTGTCCTGAAAGTTGTTGAATCAGATAATTAGGCCTCAGGGCTTCCTGACAGTCCCGTCCCCCATAAGCCGCGGTCTCAGACCATGCACATGGTTGAGCTTTGGCGGCTTCTCGAAGGCAGAGGGAAGAACCTCAACGAGAAGGCCACCTACAGAACTGATTGGGTCTCCAATGACTCTGGGACACCGACCAGTTGTATGTTGCGACGTCTGGATAGAGATTCCAGATCCTCAGCCCTGTCCCACAGCTTATGGCTCTCGGTCTCCAGAGACTAAATCCGAGCCTCCAAGCCGATTATCATTGCACCGTGGATGGAAGAGCGGAGCTCCAGCTCGTTAGTGTGTTGTACCTGCAGTTCCATGGAGGATCTCACTTGTCAAGGGCTTTTGAAAGAGGGGCAATAACGGCCTCAATGAAGGTCTTCTGCTGACCAAACAGGCCGGTCGAAATATCAGCCGAAAGCTCTGTTTTAAAAGACCTAAGATCCGCTTGGGTAACTAGGGGAGAATTGGGCTCATCATCCTGGCTCACTGAATCTGCCACAGAGGGAGAGACACTTGCCAGTCTTTTTTTTTGATTTTGATGGATTGGGCATTATTGAAATGATGGTAATTGCTATTGATGAAAATTAAGATGTTTTCAGATTTGAAGTCCTTTTGTTGTTTGGTATGTTAAAAAATATATAAGGGGTGTATTAGGGAGTTTTACTTTGTTTTTGGAGCTAGCATAGATCAATCAGAACAAAGCTTCCACACGGGCAGCCTCGACGTTCACATTCCCAAACAAGAAGTCAGAAAGTCTTTCCTCTCTGTAACAGGTCTTAATTAGATTTTTCTCTTTGTTTCTTGTTTACAGACCTGGAAGTGTTATAGTCGACTTTTCTGTTCAGGCCACATCTGCAATTGAAAGTGATATTATCACTGCTAACAACCAACTTGCAACAGTTCCAGGGTTTATTAATGGCAGTGTCACTTTTACCAGTAAGTATTTCAGTATACGTATTATTTCACATTATTGTAAGCTCTGATGAACAATTTTAATTTAATTAGTAACTGCTGAACAAATGCCATCAGTAACTAGAATTGTGCAAATAACAACATCACCAACAACGACAACAATTTTACCACCAACCACAGCAACACCACCATTACCAACAACAACAATTCCACCAACAACAACAACAACAATTCCACCAACAACAATGCCTCCAACAACAACACCACCACCACCACTAACAATAACAACACTGCCAACAACTACTACCCCTAATGCAGAACCAGACTTTGGTAAGTGTTAAAATATATAAATTATTTGCTGATCAGCACATCACACATTCAATATGAATACAGTATATGAATATCTAGATATAATGCATGGTGTACAATTACTGTCTAACTATTTAAAGCTTTGTAATGATTTTTATCTTTCATTAAGTTGTGTATTATCACCACATTAATAATGTTTCTACCCAACTGCTGATCCTATAGCAACATTAACTACAGCAAGTAATCAATCAACACTGACAACACTGCCCACACCAGCAACAACTGACAATCTATATATAATATTCACTATATATTATGATAATTTATATTGTATAAATAGCAACAATTAAATCTAATTAAACTATGTTTATCATTCTTTTTTCAGATATTTATTTAATAAACATATCTTTCGCTCTGAATTTACAATTCACATCTGATTATTATAACAAAAGTAGTGATGCATATATTGCCCTCAATTCATCAATTGGACCAGTTGTAAGTATATAAATACTGTTGACACAAGTAAATAATCAATTGCATTATATAAGTACATAAGTATTACACATTTCTTAAAAGTGTATTCACATTGTCTAATTTACATTTACAAGTGTATTCACATTGTCTCACACAGATCAATAAACAGTATATGGATAACCTGCCAGGGTTTATTTTAACAGAATTGATCAGTTTCAGGTAGGTTATTGATATACCCTGAAGTTATTAAAATATGCTGTGTAAATTTAACATGTCTTGATTGGATTTTTCTTTTTGTTTCTTGTTTACAGTCCTGGAAGTGTTATAGTGAACTTTTCTGTTCTGGCCACATCTGCACAGGACAGTGATATTATTAACGCTAATAATGGACTTGCAGCACTTACAGGGTTTATTCAGGGCAGTGTCACTTTTACCAGTAAGTATTTCAGTATACATATGATATCACATTATTGTAAGTTCTGATGACCAATTTAATGTAATTACTAACTGCTGAACCAATGCCATCAGAAACTAAATTTTTGCAAATTGCAACATTACCAACAACAACAACATCACCAACAACAACAACAACATCACAAAAAATAACCACTACTCCCACAACTCCTGCTGCAAAACCACCACCTGGTAAGTGATAAAAAATATATAAAAATAATAGGATTTATCATAAATAGATAATTTGACAAAGATTATTTTGTAATGCAACTTAAAAAGGCAGTACTAATAAGGCAATTGTTAGCTTTTTGCTTTCTGTTAATGGTCTTAACCCTGTTCCTCTACTATCCTGTAAGTCCAACACCTAATTGTAGTCAACCTATTTTAGCTTTAATTTAGCTAATTATTCACATGTGCTAAATTTGGGTTGACGAGAACTTACAGAATGGTAGATCTCCAGGAACGGTTGGGCAGACCTGTGTGTCCATTCAAAGACTGTGGAAAATAGCTGTCTACTTCTCAGTCAATGACTTAGATTCGGGTCTCTGTAGGGTGTAACACTTCTTCAAAAATAGTCCCTTCCATTGCAAGTCAAATTGTGACCATTACAATTATACTAAAAGTATCAAATAAACAATGCAGAAGGAAATGTATATAGCTCTTCAGAATTTCTAGTCTACTTGGTAAAGATTATGCAAAATGCATGAGAATAAAATCTCTTTTGTTTATTAGGTTGGTGTTACACTTAAAATCGCGCAAGTGAACAATATGGAATTCACCTTTGGCTAAGCCCTGCCCCCCTTTGTTACTGTTGCTACATCGCTTATGCTGTGACGGCTCTTCCTGCTGACATTTTATCAAACTTTTATGAAGCAGCAAATAAAGTTTCCGATACTAGAAGCAGGCAAAAGGGGCTGCAATATGCGTTCGAAGGCTATATTCAAGACATACGAAACCCAATGAACAACAAGGCATCCAAATAGAGGCAAAAGCATACTGTACCGGTCACAGTCAAAAAATTAACCACTGCATATCCTACTAAGAGGTAGGGCTGGGCAATATATCGATATTATATTGATATGGTGGTGTTAGATTTTGGATATCGTAATATCATGATATGACAAAAGTGTCATCTTTTCCTGGTTTTAAAGGCTGGATTACAGTACAGTGATGTCATTTTCTGAACTAACCAGACTGTTCTAGCTTTTCTATTATTGACCTTTACCCCACTTCGTTATTATAAACACATCAATGAAGATTATTTATCAAAAATCTCATTTGTGTAAATATCTCTTTGTAAGCACCAATTGTCAACTCTACAATAACGCCGCAATATCGATATTGAGCTATTTGGTCAACAATATCGTGATATTAGATATTTTCCATATTGCCCAGCTCTAGTTGTCATACTTACTCACCACATCCAATATGATTGAGCATTATTCCTTTACTATAATAGATTTGAATATTAAATTGACAGAGATTGGTAAATGTTCCACAACAATATCTGTGTCTTAGCACACCTCTTTGAAAAAGACAGTGCAATTCTTCACTGGTTAATTTTAATAAAGAAAATTCCCTATTTTTCTTTACATGTGTACACATTTTCCAAACTTTAAAAATAACTAAATATCGAGATATATATCTTTAGTTGTTAAGCTACAAAATATATAGAGATATTCATTTCGGGCAATATTGCCCAGCCCTACTAAAAGGCTGGGACTAACAATATCAAGGAGCAACGCTGTTCATAAAAAGCTGGGTAGGTCTCTATTTACTTCTCTAATCGTTATTACAAAGCAAACGGACTACGCAAGTATAACGTTGTATTTATTAGCAGCGTGTGCTAGCGTATCAACAACCGGTATGCTAGGTAACGTTAACGTTAGCTGACACTTGTCAGGATCTGACTTCGGTTTTGGGAAGGGAAAAAACAGACACCCCCCTCCAACCTCTCTGGGAAACTCGTATCTGTGTTACAAATGACCCAGGCACAACATTTAACCATATTTTTTATAAAACTACAACGGTATTAGCCTACCGAGATAAAAAATATGAGACGCCTGTCAATGGAGCGCTGTGACAAAGTGTCGGACCTCTGTGGGAGCTCATTATTGGCTGCGCTGTGATTGGTCAATCTACATTCTAGGGTGTGGCTTAGCCAAAGGCGAAATAAGTAATCACAAAGATGTCACTAAGTATATTTAAAATTCACTGTAGAAAACATTTCACCATTAATGTTTTTAATCTCTCCCAAAGGTGTCTTGCAAGAAATCAGTGACC
Source organism: Umbra pygmaea (assembly GCA_016801145.1). NCBI lineage: Eukaryota > Metazoa > Chordata > Actinopteri > Esociformes > Umbridae > Umbra > Umbra pygmaea. Next base: position 9,141 of record JACXGM010007411.1, read on the forward strand.
TATTGGTGGTTTCTCAGGTAATTATTTTATTAACATAATAAAACCTAGCCATCTTATTTAAACATAGTATTACACTTGTAAAATCTAGTAAAAGTTAGTAAAAATGTTAGTTAAAATGCATCTTTTGGTGAGACATAACTGGCATAATGTCACAATGAGAAAATCACAAACATCGGATGAACCTAAAATGTGCAATATGCATCAAAACGAAATTAGACTGGTGCATAAATATGGGCACCTCAACAGGAATATCACATCCATATTTACTTGAGCCTCCTTTAGAAGAAAAAATACACCCTCTAGATGCTTCCTATAGCCTGTAATAAGTGTCTGGATTTTGGATGAAGGTATTTTGGACCATTGCTCCTTTCAAAACACCTCCAGTTCAGTTAGGTTTGTTTGGATGCAGAGCATGGACAGCCCGCTTCAAATCACCCCACAGATTGTCAATGATATTCAGGTCTGAAGGCCATTCCAGAACATTGTAGATTTTGAGCAGTGTTTTGGGTTGTTTCTCGTTGAAATATCCAGCCTTGGCATAACTTCAACCTTGTGAATGATTGCTCTATATTATTCTCAATTATCAGCTGATATTGAGTTGAATCCATGCGACAATCAACTTTAACAACATTCTTCCAAAATTGCTTGTCAAAATGTATGTTTATATACCTCAAGTGACTCTGTTTGTGAGGTGTGTGCAGAAAAAGTTTGTTCCGCATCACTCTAAGATACAGCTTTTCCTTGTGCAAAGTGCGTTGAAATGTTGAAAGACACACAACGTTTCTTTGTGCACAGTAACACCATCTGCAGTAAGATGATGTTGTAGGTCTGGAGGTGGTCTGTGAGCTGTTTTTGACCGTTCCCACCATCCTTCACTCACTGCCTTTCAAATATTTTACATGGCCTGCCACCTATGGCCTTAACAAGAACTGTGTCTGTGGTCTTCCATTTCCTCACTATGTTCTTCACAGTGAACACTGACAGCTTAAATCTCTGCGATAGCTTTTTGTAGACTTTGACTAAACCATAATATTAAACAATCTTTATTTTCAGGTCATTTGAGAGTTGATTTGAGACCCCCATGTTGACACTCTTCAAAGGAGAGTCAAAGAGAACAACAACTTTCAATTGGCCACCTTAAATACCTTTTCTCATGATTGGATGCATGACGTTCAAGGCTTAATTAGCTCACCAAACCAATAATGTGTTACAATTAATCAGTGCTAGGTAGTTACTGGTATTTAAATCAACAAAATGACAAGGATGCCCAAAATGATGTACCTGTCTAATTTTGATTAGAATTGAAAATCATAGAAATTGTCAGGGGTGCCTAAACTTTTGCATACAACTAAATTACAGGAGAAGACCCTATATATACACTCACCTAAAGGATTATTAGGAACACCCGTTCAATTTCTCCGTAATGCAATGATCTGCTTAAAGGAGAATTCCGGGCGATTTCAAAACGTAGCTCTGTTGTTTGCATATCGGAAGTGCTGTCCGTAGCATTAATAACTCAAACAATCTGTATTGCCAAAACCGTCTTTACCTTTTGCTGCCAGTATACAACTATTACACATTTATGGGGCATGTTGAAAAACTTTTTGGAATATTGAAT
>JACXGM010007411.1:10858-30821 GCA_016801145.1 Umbra pygmaea
TGAAGTCCAGTGTCAAGTACCCACAGTCAGTGATGGTCTGGGGTGCCATGTCAGCTGCTGGTGTTGGTCCACTGTGTTTTATCAAGGGCAGGGTCAATGCAGCTAGCTATCAGGAGATTTTGGAGCATTTCATGCTTCCATCTGCTGAAAAGCTTCATGGAGATGAAGATTTCATTTTTCAGCACGACCTGGCACCTCCTCACAGTGCCAAAACCACTGGTAAATGGTTTACTGACCATGGTATTACTGTGCTCAATTGGCCTGCCAACTCTCCTGACCTGAACCCCATAGAGAATCTGTGGGATATTGTGAAGAGAAAGTTGAGAGACGCAAGACCCAACACTCTGGATGAGCTTAAGGCTGCTATCGAAGCCTCCTGGGCCTCCATAACACCTCAGCAATGCCACAGGCTGATTGCCTCCATGCCACGCCGCATTGAAGCAGTCATTTCTGCAAAAGGATTCACGACCAAGTATTGAGTGCATAACTGAACATAATTATTTGAAGGTTGACTTTTTTTGTATTAAAAACACTTATTTTATTGGTCAGATGAAATATACAAATTCTTTGAGATAGGAATTTTGGGTTTTCATGAGCTGTATGCCAAAATCATCAGTATTAAAACAATAAAAGACCTGAAATATTTCAGTTGGTGTGCAATGAATCTAAAATATATGAAAGTTTAATTTTTATCATTACATTATGGAAAATAATGAACTTCATCACAATATGCAATTTTTTTTAGAAGGACCTGTATATGGTTTAGGTAGCCTAGAAATCTAGACGCACCCTAGCGGCAGCAAATGTCATTTGCAGCTAGGGTCAGTCTCCAACTCTCCATTGGCTTGCGAGCTGGATTAACTAAATTCTGGTCAGGCCAATCACATCGTGTATAGAGTCGGTAAGCGGGCTTAACGTAATTACGGAAGACAAAGAAATGGTTGCTGCTGCTGGCGAACAGCTGTCTTTTGGATCGGCTTAGGCCGCGACTCTGGTAGACTTAGAGTTCATCTTTTCTTTGAGAATATAACAAAGAATGGCACTGAAGTCATTTTTACAAGAGGAAGTTGTGTTCGGAGTTTTGCCGATCATATACTTCGTTTGATCTGGTTGGTTGTAGCGCGATCCTATTGCGAGCATAGGGAATTTAAAAGACAACCATTTATCCCGCCCCTCGGATTGAGCACTGCCAATGGTGAGTTGGCATGTCAGGCTATGGTTTAGGAGGAATAAGGCCTATTTTTTCTGCTATAGTGCCACCTAGTGGTGGAAGTGGCAGATTTTTTTTGTCCGAAGTCCTTGCAGGGATCCTGAAAATGGCACCCCGCATCCATGTATGGTGTAGGCTGTAACATGACTTTCAAAAGTAAAAAAATAATACAAATAAGAACTAGAACCCTGCATTTTTGAGAAACTGCTAATGTTTATCGCACGCGATCGTCACTCGAGCAGTTTTCACAACTCGCCATTTCAAAAAAAGTTTATTTTCTGTGTGACTTGTGGTTGGATGAACCGTGTGGGTGCCACGCGCCATCCCATAGATCTGACCAAGGAGTTGCGGAGCTGCCGACAACAGGCAGGAGTAGGGGGAATTGGGAGGGAGAAAATGTTTAAGAAAATAAAAAAACAGGTGACCCCAAACATTTGAACACTAGTGTATGTCTGCTTGCTTCAAATATGTGAGGTAGTAAAAATGCTGTCAGACCCACTTTAAAGGACAATTCAAGAATACATAAAACATTATATATATTTGGATTATATACATCCTAGTGAACATTTATCCAGAACACATGATTTGGCATGAGTGATGATTTAGTTATAGAGAGCAAACTGTATATACAATTAGGGCCTACAGTGAGTTGAAAGGGAAATCTATGAGGGATTTTTGTGTTGCTTTCTATACTGCCTCAAATGCCTTAGGATTTGAGACTATATTTAGATTAAATACATTCTAGTAAACATTTATCCATACCACATGATTCGGCACAAGCTTTAGTTTTGCTGTTATAGAGCAATCTGCATAAGCAATCATGGTATGTAAAATGTACGCATAGCCATTGTTTTAAAAGAAAATTATATATATATTTTATATATTATTTTCCCATGTAAGTCAATCTTTCTACATAAGTTAAACATCATAAAACTGGCATTTGTTTAGAGTTCACTAAACCTAATTAAAGAATTATACACTTTGATATACATTGACCTTTTGGCTATTATTTGAGGGTTTTCTCATTATACTGAATATATGACAGTCATCTGAAGTGTTGCTAGCCGAATACCTGTTATAGTTTGTTGTTATAGAGCAATTTGCATAGGCAAGCATGGTATGTAGGCTATGATCTTTATATAAACTTTGTTTTTAAACCTTTTTAAAATTGTATTTTTCCACAACTCAATCTTTCTACATGGTTAAAACATCATAAAACCATCTTTTGTTTAGAATTCGATATGCAGTGTCCTTAATAATCTCTTGTCTTAGTACAGCTACAAGTGTCCCATCACACACACATCACAAACACCCAGCAACTTTAAACGAGACTGATCAAGGATTAGGCTAGGTCGTTTGTTAAAAAAAATATTTTTTGTGAATGGAAAGTAATGTGCCATGTCTTTCGCCAGGTACAGCACTGTCGGTTAGGATATATATATAGCCATGTTTTACTCAGACAAATATGTCTGTTGTTGTGATACAAAAACATGTAACCACAAGATAGGTAGTTCGGGACGTCGGAAGAGAAATCCCAAAGGAGTAGGCTAGGTTATTTGTTAAAAAAATAATCTGTGGAAAACAGCCTAGAGAAAAGTTTGGTTGCTTCTGTTGACTTTAGCGTAAGGACCTTGACTACTAGCTAGAAATTGTACACCACAATCTGAAACATTCAATATGAGTCACAATATCATCCCAGAGATAAAAGCCCTAAAATTCTTCATTAGGTACAGATTAAGCCAGAATCTGCAACAGATACATTTTTTTATGTTTGTTCTTCCAAGTATTTACACAATCACTGGCAGTTACATTAAAGCTAATTATGTTTACACAATCAAGTATAGCTACAATGAAGCACAATTAACTAATCAGACAAATAGCCACACACCCATTACTGTAACTTATCTTTCATATTTGGTCATTATTTCCAAACAACTCCACCCAAAAAGTATACAACCACCCTGGCTTTAAAAATAACAGAGTTCCTCCAATTATTTACACAATCACCGATAGCTACATTGAAGCTAATGATGTTTGCAAAATCACAGATTGTTGAAGATGCACGCAAAACCTTTTGACAAATTTGAACATTATACAGTTGTATATAAAAGTTTATTTATATACTTTTATTTATATAATACAGCACTGTGACTCCCACCACAATTACAACACATCACCCTGTCCCCCACACCACACTTGCCATACTCATGCGGGTCCCCACACCTATCCGACCTACTCTGCTCTGTGCACACAGCAGCCACATGCTGCATAAGCTAACATTTAAAACACCTCAGTGGCGGTGGCACATATTTCCTTACGTAAAAAACGAATACACCAGATGTGCACCCTACTCGGCAATGGCCCTCCAAACTCCAACAATTCCGTCGGACTCACCTTCCCCAACCCCCTACTGCCCATCCGTCTAGCTTTCACCACCACCCTTCCCGACACCACCTCTTTAAGCTCCTCCATGGACAACTCCAATGGAACACACATGATCACCCCTCTCACCTTTGCAGCACTCCCAGGCGCCTGGCACTCCACACCCCCATTCAACACCTCCAACTTCAGCAACCTATCCCTTTGATACACACTATCCACCACAATAAGCACCCTACCACCACTCAAACAACGTTCATCTTTCACCCTCCAAACCTGTTCCTTAATCGTCGCTGTGAGTGCGACCGGGTGCAACACCCTACCTGTCGGGGCTTCAGAAACTACCACCACCTTATTTCCCTGTTCCACATCTCCCTGTGCCGGCCCCTCAACCATACTGCACTCACCACTCTCCTTCTTCCATGCACCCTTCTTCTTCCTCCATACATACTGTGAATTCTCAAAACTTGCCCCACACCGGCAACTCCCACACTCCCATCCGAACTCCCCACCATGCCGACCTCATTCTTGGTACAGCTGTCGCAACCCACCACGGCAGACAGACTGCCCTCTCCTTATAACTCCCTTGCAAAAATCACATCAAATTTGCACATTTCCTTCCTCTCTTGCTCCCCGAAAAGGACGTCATGCCTCCAGCCTCCAACACAAGTTTCTCGTTTGTATCTAGAGCGGTTGTTGTCTCTCTTGTTGCTTCCCTCATACAATTTACATTTTAACACAGTTGACCACTTGCGATGAACCTCAAAGCATCCTGCATTCCTTAACCAACCCTCTTTATTCTTACATTAAGTATTAACTTCTGATAAAGCATTTTGTCTATCTTAAATAACCAGTCTAACCAGTCTCAGCAATATTTGGCATACAATTCACAACATACATACGACCAATAACATTAATTTATTCAGAAGTTTTCTAACACTGGTAAAGTAAAAAAAAAACACAGCAGTGTATCTGGACCAGAGGAAGCATCTCTAGAACACTGGACAACCATAGGCCACCCCTTTGTTTTCTTCTAATGTGTCTTAGGAACTAATCTAAAACCAACTAAAAGTCACAGGTCACATCAGATAGAAGGCATCTGGGTTAAGTACATTAGTACAATAATTAAGTAGTGGATTGAAACCAGTAAGACAGTGTCAAAGTCTTTGTACGTTATAAGACAAATACAAATACACAGAGATAAATTGTCCTCTAAGTAGTAATTCAGAGGTGTACTTGTACTGTAGATGCTTTAAAAAAAAGATACTACTAAAACTGAAACTAAACTACTGTATATATAAAAAAGAAATATAACAGAACAATTTAACCTAAATAATACTAGCTAGAACTATTTGGAGACTGAAAAGGAAACAGATTATCTCTAACCCTACTTTTCCGATATGATACAAGAAGTTGATCTAACACTTTTGGGCAGGAATAAGCTGTGATTGTCCAGTACAGTATTTTATACAGTGCCTTGCGAAAGTATTCTGCCCCCTTGAACATTTCGACCTTTTGCCACATTTCAGGCTTCAAACATAAAGATATAAAACTGTAATTTTTTGTGAAGAAGCAACAACAAGTGGGACACAATCATGAAGTGGAACAAAATTTATTGGATATTTCAAACTTTTTTAACAAATAAAAAAAATAAAAAATTGGGCGTGCATAATTATTCAGCCCCTTTACTTTCAGTGCAGCAAACTCTCTCCAGAAGTTCAGTGAGGATCTCTGAATGATCCAATGTTGACCTAAATGACAAATGATGATAAATAGAATCCACCTGTGTGTAATCAAGTCTCTGTATGAATGCACCTGCTCTGTGATAGTTTCAGAGGTCCTTTGAAAGCACAGAGAGCATCATGAAGAACAAGGACACACCAGGCAGGTACGAGATACTGTTGTGGAGAAGTTTAAAGCCAGATTTGGATACAGCAAGATTTCCCAAGCTTTAAACATCCCAAGGAGCACTGTCCAAGCGATAATATTGAAATGGAAGGAGTATCAGACCACTGCAAATCTACCAAGACCCAGCCTTCCGTCTAAACTTTCAGCTCATACAAGGAGAAGACTGATCAGAGATGCAGCCAAAAGGCCCATGATCACTCTGGATGAACTACAGAGATCTACAGGTGAGGTGGGCGAGTCTGTCCATAGGACAACAATCAGTCGTATACTACACAAATATATGTGGCAAGAAGAAAGCCATTTCTGAAAGATATCCATAAAAAGTGTTGTTTAAAGTTTGCCACAAGCCACCTGGGAGACACACCAAATATGTGGAAGAAGGGGCTCTGGTCAGATTAAACCAAAATGGAACATTTTGGTAACAATGCAAAACGTTATGTTTGACGTAAAAGCAACACAGCAAATCACCCTGAACACACCATCCCCACTGTCAAACATGGTGGTGGCAGCATCATGGTTTGGGCATGCTTCTCTTCAGCAGGGACAGGGAAGAAGGCTAAAAATGATTGGAAGATGGATGGAGCCAAATACAGGACCATTCTGGAAGAAACCCTAATGGAGTCTGCAAAAGACCTGAGACTGGGACAGAGATTTGTCTTCCAACAAGACAGTGATCCAAAACATAAAGCAAAATCTAAAATGGAATGGTTCACAAATAAACATATCCAGGTGTTAGAATGGCCAAGTCAAAGTCCAGACCTGAATCCAATCAAGAATCTGTGGAAAGAACTGAAAACTGATGTTCACAAACGCTCTCCATCCAACTTCACTGAGCTCGAGCTGCTTTGCAAGGAGGAATGGGCAAAAATTTCAGTCTCTCGATGTGCAAAACTGATAGAGACATACCCCAAGCGACTTACAGGTGTAATCGCAGCAAAAGGTGGCACTACAAATTATTAACTAAGGGGGCTGAATAATTTTGCACGCCCAATTTTTCAGTTCTTTATTTGTTAAAAAAGTTTGAAATATCCAATAAATTTCGTTCCAGTTCATGATTGTGTCCCACTTGTTTTTGCTTCTTCACAAAAAATTACAGTTTTATATCTTTATGTTTGAAGCCTGAAATGTGACAAAAGGTCGTAATGTTCAAGGGGGCCGAATACTTTCGCAAGGCACTGTAGTTGACAGCGATTTAATGTAGATTATCTAAGGATTCCCTAAACTGTTTTAAGCATGTATTCTGACCTAAAATCATATTGAATGAAATGTGAGGATTTTTGCAATGAAGACATTTCAACAATTTCTCCACTGGTCATTAATCCCAGCCACAAAATTTAAACTATTACTGCAGATATATGTACTCTATTATGGATGTTAGCTGAAATGACACCTGACATTTTTTAGGACAAAGGTTATATGTATGGTAGTTCTTTTTCAAAACAGTATTACTAATATTTCTACCCACATTTGATCCACAATGTCATGTGTCTTTTATATGTCCTGATTGGAAATGTATGACATTTATTGTCTATGTCTAAACATATTTTCTTCTGCAGAGTTTGAACCAAGCAGGTGTTTCAGAATTTGTTCAAACACTCAGTAGTACCTCACAAAGTCTACAAGTTAATATCACTCAATCCCCTTATACAATTGCAAGCATTGTAGACATTCTTGCCAACATCGCACAGATTTCAAATAACATCAGCCAAGATGAGATAAAGGTATGTTAAAAATAAAATGTTGTCAAAAGTAAGCTACAATTTGTAATGGTTCTGCAAGTGACAGTAACTACTTTTCTTTCAGTGACTAGCTTCCATCAGCTTTACAAATGAAAATTATTTAGTTAGCAAAATGTATATAATAATTGAACAATGCTTATTTTACCATTTCAACTGGAGATGTAATGTGGTCCTGATTAGTTATGCCTCCACAGTGTTTGTAAATAGGCACTTGCCACTCCATCTTTGACATAAATTATGCAATTGGGGTGTGCCATTGTAACAAACCCATGCATAGTTTTGCAAAGTATTATCCCACAATATGTTCTTCTAACGTTTGCAATATCAAAACCTAACATTTTTAGAGTGTTTGAAAGCTGGTCACATGAAAGAGGAAGTAGTTCCATTGTTATGGCTAAATCCTACAAATAGCAACTTTAAAGAACACATAATTATTTCAGTATGAGGAACAATCTAACATTAAGTTAAAAAGAATGTGTATTCTGTTAACAGATGTTTGAAACTAAATAATATTTGTAATTCAATCCCCAGAACATTCTGCAAACAGTGGATGTCCTTATTTCTGGTGAATCATTAAAATCCTGGAGCACATTAAACAGCAACACAACTGGGAATACAAGCTCTAGTTTACTGGGCTCCCTGGAATTTTTTGCAGATGCTCTTCCAGATCAGCCATTTAACTTGACAACAAATACGACTCAGTTAAATGTTACCAACTTTAAAAACACTTTCAATAACACCTTAAACGGAAGTGTGTTATTAACTATTCCAACCATGTCCACTGGCCTTACCATTACCACCCTCACATTCTCCACACTCAATATCGTGTTACCTGCCAGGAATGCAAGCAACAACAGTGTCAACGACAACAAGATTAATACAGAGGTAGTGCTGGTAAAGTTGAAGGGCGACTTTAATAATGTCTCATTTTCATTCAACAAACTGAACAAAAGCCTCACATTAAGACCTCAGTGTGTTTTCTGGAATTTCAGTCTTTTTGAGAACCGAGGAGGATGGGACAATGAAGGATGTAATCTGGTGTCTGATATGAATGGCAATGTCATGTGTCACTGTAACCATCTCACTTCCTTCTCCGTTTTGTTTTCAACCTATATTCCACCAGCTATAGCATTCCTTTTAGATATAATCACTTATATTGGAGTTACCATATCGATGGCATCTTTAGTTTTGTGCCTCATCATTGAGGCATTTGTATGGACGGCCTTGACCAGGAACAGTACCTCCTACATACGCCACGTCTCCATAGTAAACATTGCTGTGTCTCTCCTGATTGCTGACATCTGGTTCATCATTGGTGCAGCGATAACAAAAGCTGAAATTGAATCAGGTACACAAATGATACCAGCGTGTACCGCAGCAACGTTTTTCATTCACTTTTTTTACCTTTCTATGTTTTTTTGGATGCTGATCTCAGCCCTTCTTCTTTTGTACCGGACCATCATGGTTTTCTCCCACATGTCAAAATGCATAATGCTGGCTATTAGCTTCTTAGTGGGCTATGGCGCACCTTTTATCATCGCAGTTGTAACTATAGCATCAACAGCCTCATATAATGGGTACGTTGGAACCCAGGCTTGTTGGCTCAACTGGGACAAGACAAAGGCCCTTCTTGCATTTGTTATCCCTGCACTGTCCATCGTGTTCATCAACTTTCTGATCCTGATTGTGATTCTGTTTAAAATGCTGAGGAGAGGTGTTGGAGACGCCGTACAGTCAGATGAGAGAAATGCTTTGATGGTCATCATCAGATGTCTGGTTATTCTCACGCCCATATTTGGTCTTACCTGGGGACTTGGAATAGGAACACTAATTGCTCCATATAATGTTGGAATCCAAATTGTGTTTACCATTTTCAATTCACTTCAGGTAACTGCTTACTTTGTTATATTTATTCATTTATTTATATATATATATATGTTTACTTATTTATTTACATACACTAAAATCTCACTCTTTATTATTGTTTGTAACTGAAATCTAAGTAATGTTTCATGGGCCTGTATCCACAAAGCCTTTTTTTTAAGACCTAAAATCCCAGCAGGTAATCTCAATAGTTTGAGTTTATATATATATATATATAGTCATGACATTTATGAAACATTGTTACAAACGATAAAGTCATTACATATTGCGGCATTGTAAGATGTTTTGTATAATTTTTGCCTGACTGTAACGAATCAGGTCTGGACAGGAGGTGTACCACAAAAGGTATTTATTCAATATAAATACAATAAGCAATATACTGGGCCGAGATCTTAGAATGATATGCAAGGAACGAGGAAATCCTGGGCTAGGTCTGGAACAGGCTTGATCCGTACACAGTAGTGGTTTCTCTCTTAGGCAAGGTCGCTACACAGGAAGGCTCTCAGACAGGCAAGGACGATACACAGGACAGGAAAGCAGATGATCAGTATTCTGGTGATTGCGATCTGGTAACAGGGGTGCGTTCGTGAACAACTGGACTTGGAGCAATACCGGTATGTGGCTGTGAGTGTTGAGGTGGAGCTGAGCTGGATGTTACACTGACACTTAAAACCACTGCCTACTGGATATTTTTCCCAATTTTTGAATCAATTATGATTGTCAAAGTAATAATATTATTGGCATTGAACCGTATGATCATTAATGCTAATAAGAAAATATCATAGCACTCCATCAAGGCAGGTGAGACCTGTTCCATCAATCTAAATCCCTTTGAACTAAATTAAAGCTAACATTTGGCATGTCCAATTTAATCATCTGACAACACATATTCAAAACTTTACACCATGATGTAGGGTAAGTAATCAAATAAAGACATTTATTATTCATATTATATTTGCCAAATCACTTTCTAAAGTGCAAGATATTTTTGCACATAGGTTTAGATTATTTCTTCATATGGAAATAATGAAAAACTAATTGTAACCAATTCAAGGCATTACCTACCTAAAATGATATCCAAATGCTTTTCCTAATTTTAAAACAATGATAAGTGGCATAAACTGCTGAGACAGCCCCTGGCATCAACAAACTAATTGCATAGGTTTTTTAGGTAAAGTTTGTAAATATTTAAATGCCTCTAATCAGAATTTATGGCCAATTTTTTTACACTTACATGGATACAGGCCCTAAAATTAGAGCATGACATTGTGTTGATTTTCATTATGTGATGCAATGCTGTATTAATAATCACTTTTATTTATTCAAAGGGTTTCTTTATTTTAGTGTTTGGAACACTTTTAGATGCCAAGGTATGTGTATGAAAAGTCATATACAAAATGGGAATCCGTCTTTGTATGCAAGAGTGTTGTTCTTTAAATAATTGTCCTGTGGTTGTAGATCCGAGGAACTATAGCATCTAGGTTCTCCTCTATTGTCTCAATCTCTGACCGTACAAGGGTAAGAACATATTGTTCTACTTATTATTTAATAGTTACAGTACATAAAATATTTAGTGCTATACATAATAATTGATATAGCTCACATTATTTTTGCTTAACCAATAAATGTACAGTAAATATTTTTATTCTCCCATTTCAGAGTACAAGTGGTGCTGCAACAGCATCGTCAACAACCAGTGCAATGGACTTCTTAAGAAGAAGAGTAAGAAGGAGTAAGTTCACAATTTATTATGTAGTTAAAATTCATTTTCTTTACATTTCACAATTATTTATTTTTTGTATGTTTTTGTGTTAAATAATCAGCCTATCATGTCCTGTGTAGGATTAAAAAAACTATTTGATATCTCTTGCTTTGTCAGATGGCTACAATATGTCGCAACCTGGAAATGCCTCCAGCAGCAACACAGCCTCTGAGTCTTTCATCAACACCTAACTCAGTATATCAGGAGCTGACACAGTTTATTGAGCCAAGTTATCTGATTTTGGAATGTTTATAATGTTTTACACTTAAATATGACTTGTTATAGGCAGTCAATTCTTTTATTTCACCACACAAGATGTGTAGCCAATTTACATTGAAATGCCATTGAACATGGCTTGGTGTAACACAAAGTATTGATGGGAAGGTTAAATCATTTTTCTAGATTATTGTTGGGAGTTGTATACTGTATATACTGTACTTTTCATTTGAGATAATTTCTTCTCTTTTTTATAGTGTATGTTTAAGAAACTGAGACTTTGCACTTCAATTTGTGTGTGATGAAGGACATCCTTCTTTATGTAGTAGCTATTTTTTATAAAGTGATACTTGGTATAAATGTATACTGTATATGTCAAATGGCATGTATAGCTGTATCTTATGTTAAATAGGAATACTTTACAGCCCAAAATCACATAAATTATGTTTGAAGGAAACCTTTTTTGAAAAAAATGAATTACGTGAAATATTGTCACAATGTGGTGTTGTGGGTTGAAGGAGGGAGACCAAGGCAGTAATACGTTTGTAGATTTATTGTGCAATACGGTGGTTCCAGACTTGCATACAGTAACATAGATGGAAATGTAGATGACCTATGACAACAGATAAATACCACTGTGCTCTTAACCGCGACAATTTTTTAATAAAATATAGAGGTGCGCTTCACTCAAACAATACTTTAGATACTACTTACAATGCTAAATATGTGGCGAGGGCACAAAGTAGTGAGTTTATATACCGTAGTCCAGGATATCCATGAACAGTACAACACGTGACAGCAGAACAATGCCTGACACCTCCCTCCTGTTATATAGCAACAACTAACTAACTAATTGAACATGGTTGAACGTAATCATCAATCAGATCTACAAGTCCCAGCCTAACCTAAATTCCTATCCTAGCAATGGCCAAACAGGAGAGAGGTGTCACCGGAGAGAGGTGGCATATAATTAGCAGACAATCATGCCGGTGTTTGCTAGTTCAAATCTAGATGGAAATTTTGTGTGTCTTTTGTTCTCCATTCCAGTGCGATGCACAGTTGTCGCACATGCGATTCAGTAGACAGGCGATTTGTCCGTTTTTTCTAATGTTAACCCTATCCTTAACCCTAACCTAACCAGTGAATGTTTTTATATTTTTTTGATTGCTATGGAATGTGTGGAATTTTCTCACATGAATACACAAAATGAAATGTGAAGGTGCAATGTAATAGAAAGAGTAAAATAGCCTAATAATAAAATGTGCAGATAATATGTAAAAAAAATGTGTGAAATACTTTGGCATATAATGTAATGCATTTTTTCGAAATAGTTTCCTGAGAACATAATTTGAAAGAATTTCTGATATTAAAAATTGATCATTTATTGCTGAGGCATCTACAGTAGGCAGCAGTTTGTAGATTTGGAAGCATGTGGTCAAATGTAGTTGTCTCCTTGAACTTCACTCACAGACAATATTGATGCTACTTGATAACCAACATTTTGGATTAACTATCTAATAAATAAACATGCCTCATCTTTGTAAAACTCACTGTACATTTGTTTATTTCCATATGCCGTAACACCACTGATGAATATCCTGTTGTCACTTATGAAGGTAAAGTTATAAGATACAAGAAGCATGTGCAGAGTTGTCATAGATTTATAATAAAATCGAAAAACATGGAGAAAAATTGTTAAATACACTTACAGTCCTGCTCATATGTTTACATACCCTTATAGAACGTGTAAGATGTGTTCCATTCTTTAGAGAAAACGTGTGATCAGGAAAAACATTTTCTTTTTTTTATGTAATTCAAATTGAACTATGAGGCATCACAGAATAGCACAATAATTCTCCCCAGATCATCTTCCTTTTTCAGCAGTCCACAAGGTCTCTTTATCTGTGTGAGCTTCTGCAGGTTCTCAGCAAATCCACCAACGAGCCACACCTGTGAGGAGAACAAAAGGGAGAAAGACGGGGAGAGAGAGAGAGAGAGAGAGAGAGAGAGAGAGAGAGAGAGAGAGAGAGAGAGAGAGAGTGCTAGGTGCTGTTTGGCATATTGTAAACCGGGTATTTCGTGCCGTTGGCACAGTAGTGTTTTTTTGTTGGCAACTTGACGATGCCACCCATTTTTGTGCAAGTACTTCTTTATCGTGCATCTTGAAATAGCCACACCGCCTGTATTTCAGTATTTCATCTGAAGTTGCTTGTCAATTTGTCCTGGCATTTGTGGTGTAAATCTTCATTGGTCTACCTGACCTAGGCTTGGTATGAATAGAATTAGTAATGGGACGCACAACCTTGACAGTTTGATGCTTGTCTCATTATTTCAATCCAGTGTGATCAAAGCAAAAGGGCAGAGGCTATAAAACAGTCTGACATTACCACTTTTTAAAACCAAATGCAGAGATGTTTTGCTTAATTAATAGCAACCTATTTAGACTATAATTTAACTTAATGTGTATGTTTTATATTACAGTAAAAAAGGAATAGAAAACCTTTCCCATCAGTGTTTTTATTTATTATTAATTTTTATTTAATTTTTATTTATTTTAATTATATGGAGAAACCTAAATGACGTGAAGAAAAAAAATAAAAAAAATTAAAAGTTATGGTAGCATGATATCCTTAGCGTCAGATGTCTCCTTGCCTGATCTGTCTTCTCCCAAAGGCTCCTTGTTCAAAAAACGTTGGGCTTTCAAACCAGGGGTGGGTTTCCTGAGTATTTTCAATGAGCCTGCTCTTTTGGAAAGTGTTTAATAAACAGCTTTTATAAACTCTAGTGATGGTCATCAATGATAAATTAGTCAATAGTTAATGATTTGCAAATATGTAATTATATTGTGACTTTACTTGTTGAGGCACATCATTATTAACTCATCATTTAGTAATTGTTAATTTACACATGAATTTGCAATAATAATGCAGTAATTAATCATGTATTAATGCATATTAGTTTAGCTGTATTATACCTGTAAGTTTAAATACAATTATTTGGCTCATTGTGGTAATAAACATATTAATTAAGACTTAATTAAAAAAATGAGTTTTTAGTGAATTAATCCACAATTACATATTTAATAATAACAGTTACTCTATGAACTAATATATTAATCAGACATACTCCTAATTAGTTCCTGATGTGGTAATTATTAATGAATAGCTTAGATAATCATGAGTTACACATTAATTCAGTATTATCTGTGCATTAGTTAAGCATAAATTAATGCTTATTAGTGCACCCGTATTGTAAAGTGTTACCTTAATATCTATAAATCTGACTCCATGTGTTTATGTGTTAGCTGAGCAAGTTCAACCGGAGCCTAACAGGCGCGGACCTGGAAACCACTAGGTAGCTAGTCTAGACGGTTCAAGCCACGCTAAATTATGTTCTGTGTTCTAGTTATCTGTCCACGCTAAGAAACCTGCTACAGCCGACGATGAACGATTTTGCAACAGCTCGCCCTTACGTCCGGATATGCTTCCCGGGAGCTGAACCGTATGATAATTAATAACATTTAATTCCAGTTATAGAGCATAAGAATACAACGCTTCAACCGGACAATGAAATACAAATTACATACCCAAAATAGTTCACGTTCTGAAATCCTCGCGAACAAAAAGAACAATTATCCTAGTGATCTATAATAACACACAGCTATAGCAAATAAATTGCCCGGAGTATCATTTATGATAAAAACTCAAATAGGTTGACACACAACAAAGTAATTTATCCTTTCCGCTCAGGTGCCTCCCACTCCACATTCTGCTGCATACTAAATGGTGATCACTTACGATGGCGCTACCCTGGTCATAACAAAAGAACTGAGTAATAACAATGAGATATCCTTCACAGTAGGAAGCTAGCATTTGTCTCTCCTAATCACTCTGTGGAGAAATCATATAAACTGTGCAACATTTAGTACATGTAATAAAACCAAAACTCCCTTTATGGGAAAATTCTGAAAGCACCAAAGGACATATTATGATGTACAGTATAATGTTGAGTTTTATCAGCTTCATCAGTTGAAAACCTGTTGTCTTTAATAGGACTGTGTGTTGAAGTGGGAGGTTTGATTGCATCTTAATTCCCCTCAAGAAATCCTTTGTGTTGAATAAGGTGTGAGAGGAAACCAGCTGTTGTATGAGTCATATTTGGTCCTGTAAACATTATTTCCACTACAGAATCGACGTAGCATTATGAATAAATTGCAAAACCAATATATACATTTTGGAAAGTATGCAACAGTAGTGACACAATGACAGGAATACAGGACCCAAAAGCAGACACAGAGACAACTGTAAACATAACAGTGGTCAAAGGCTGGCAGTACAAGGGAGTAGGCAGGCTCGTAGTCCAAATACAGGTAGAGGTTTGAATACCGGGAAAAGACGAATGACTGGCAGGATTAATACAGTGCCTTGCAAAAGTATTCGACCCCCTTGACATTTCGACCTTTTGCCACATTTCAGGCTTCAAACATAAAGATAAAAAACTGCAATTTTTTGTGAAGAATCAACAACAAGTGGGACACAATCATGAAGTGGAGGAAATTTATTGGAAATGTCAAACTTTTTTAACAAATAAAAACTGACAAATTGGGCGAGCAAAATTATTCAGCCCCCTTAAGTTAATAATTTGTACCGCCACCTTTTGCTGCGATAACAGCTGTAATGCATTTAGGGGTGTGGTCATGGGCAAGACAATCTCCTGAACTCCAGACTGAATGTCAGAATGGGAAAGAAATGTGATTTAAGCAATTTTGAGCATGGCATGGTTGTTGGTTCCAGACGGGCTGGTCTGAGTATTTCACAATCTGCTCAGTTACTGGGATTTTCACGCACAACCATTTCTAGGGTTTACAAAGAATGGTGTGAAAAGGGAAAAACATCCAGTATGCGGCAGTCCTGTGGGCGAAAATGCCTTGTTGATGCTAGAGGTCAGAGGAGAAGGGGCCGACTGCTTCAAGCTGATAGAAGGGTAACTTTGCCTGAAATAACCACTCGTTACAACTGAGGTATGCCACAAAGCATGTGTGAAGCCTGGAAAAATATTCTTGGAACATCGTACCTGATGTTTCTGTTGGACTTGGACCTCTGTTGGCGGTGTCTGGCTCTGGAACACGCGTTCTTTTAGTACCTTTCTGAAGCCAGGCGACTTACAAAAAAACAATTATGTATAGAGAAACTTTTTAGTTTCTTGGTTTTCAGCAGTGAAAAATCTGTTACTGTCAGGCGGCAGGCGCATGCATCAGACCAGCATCAGACAGCTTTCTCGAACTAGCGTCCGTGGAGAAGCAAACTTGTGATAGGGTGGGCCGACTGCTTGCCTTTACGCGATTCGTCAAGAGATCTAAAGTCATGTAGTGCCCTCTGGGTAGTGTAGTGGATGTAACGTTAGGATCATTACCAATCTCTCTGACACTGACGCTTTATCTGTCTGTGTGATTGAGTACAAGCTACCTGGTGGTACGCAAGAAAAAGTGCAGGTACGCTTAAGAGTAAAATGTAGGAGTACCGCCCCACTTTGAGCACTGCCCACAGTGAAATATGGTGGTGGGTCAGTAATGTTTTGGGGCTGTTGTATTTCCAAAGGTTCAGGGGCACTGGTCAAGATTGATGGCATAATGAATTCCAACACGTGTCAGGCATTTTTGCCGACAATCTGGTTGCTTCTGCCATAAGGCTGGGACTTGTTAGTTAGTGGAATTTCCAACAAGACAATGACCCAAAACATACCTCAAGATCCACACAGAAATGGTTCAGAGACAACAAAATCAATATTCTGCCATAGCCATCTCAGTCGCAGGACCTCAATTCAATCAAAATCCTGTGGGCTGAGTTGAAGAGGGCAGTTGATAAGCGCAAACCCAAGAATGTTAAGGATTTTTAAAGGATCTGCATAGAGGAATGGTCCAAAATCCCTCTAAATGTGACCCTTAACCTTGTCAAACATTTCAAGAAAAGTCTCCATACTGTTATCCTTGCCAGAGGTGGGTGCACTAAGAACTGAATAAGGAGTGTGAATAATTATGAAACCTAGATTTTGTTTAAATTTGTTTTGTGTTAAATTATTGCATGATTTTGGTTAGTTCCAATATTAATGAAGTACAGTATGTCGGACATGTTGGTATTGCGAGTTTTTCTCTATAATTATAGTTTCTAGTAATGTTCTAGTAATGTTGGAGCCCACTGTATGGGAAAATGTGTGTAGGCTCAAATCCCATTGTTGGATACTGCTACCCCTTTGTGGAATAATATAATACTACAGGAAAAAGTGATGTTCTGACAGTGAATATACACAACTGGGGAATCCCCAGTTGATTGTTAAATAATAATATGATGTAATACATTTCATTTGCAGATACCCAGTCATTCCTGTAAATTATTGGTGAAGATAAGAAATAGCAGTTTGTGGCTTACTGCAACTGCAGTTCTCAAAACCACATCAATAATTTCAGCCATTCTTTCATTATATGTTGCCACCCTACGTGTTATACTTGCATTTTATGAACAAATTTAAAGCAATCATAGCCTACTTCCTCGCTCAAACTTCTGTGATGCAATGAAGCTGTTTTATAAATGCATTAAAATATTTATTAGCCAAGGAAACATATCCACATGTTACATGTAACACCATCTAGGGGCAAGTAAAATGTATTTTTGCAAGTAAAATTTAAGTAAATTCATACAAAACATCATTACATTCTGGTCCAAAATTTCAGACTAAATATCATGAAGATTGTGGTCAAAAACTGGCACAACGTTTCTTTTAAACCAAATAGGTGTCTCGCCTTCCCGTCTGAACCGTTGAGAGCCATTGGGGCTGATGTGCCAAAATGCCCCTTTTCGGGAATTCCAGCACATATTCGTTCAACTCCCTCACCATCACATGGACTGTCTCGGTTCTAATCATCACTGACACCTGCTTCTTGCTCCCTCATTTGTACAGTTGTGCTCATAAATGTACATATCGCTGGCAGAATTTGTGAAATATTGGCCATTTTCAGAAAATGTGAATGAACATGCCGAAACTATTCCTTTTATATAATGACAGTGGTCAGGTGGAGCCATTTATTATCACATAATTGCGTGTGCCGTTTTGAAATCATATTGATAACTGAAATCACCCAAGTGGCCCTGATAAAAAGTTGAATGATTGGCCTGATAATATACACACGTTGACAGACACAGCTTTAAATGGCTATAAAGGGTAAGTTTCCACACCTATGACTTGTTTGATTGTATTTTGTTTCTGTGTATGAATAGTCAATGAGTTTCGTAGCTCAAAAGACCCCTGCACATTTCATCCAAGGCTGCGCTGACTTTCCTGGATACTGAGCCATGAACTGAACTAAAGAACTGTTAACGGATTAGTAAATTAGGATTTTGACAGTCTGATAAAGTAAAGGACAGTTAGGGGTTCTGTTCATACCAAACCACGATCAGGTAGACCAATTTCAAACACAACTGCCAGGAAAACTTTTCGGGATGCAAAGAAAAACTCCCAAGTAACTTCAGCTGAAATACAAGCATCTCTGAGGTTCATTTTGAATCCCATTAAAAATAAAAGAAATGTGTTTTGTCAGATCACTCACCGTTTATTTAAAGGTCCTATGTGTAACGTTTTTAGTTGTTTATTATCAAAATCTGTGTTGCCCGTTTACAAACCTGTCCTTTTTCATGAATATTTACCACCACTGTCAATTCCAAGTATTCTTATTGGCTTTAAATTTTATATTTGCATTTGTATGAACTGGGGTAGATGCTCCATATTCATGCGTCCTCTTGAAATATGTTAACCGCCAAAGGACATACAGGATATACTGCTCCAGCTTTTCATTCAGAGCCAGCGTCACGTTACTGAAACTAGCTAATATGGAGGAGATCAGTGAGAGGCGCTTGTCACTGCCTCTGCAAATTTGAAAGCCTGCACTGCACTTTAGTTCATGATGGAGGATCAGAAAGACTTTCAAACGGATGCTAAAGTTGCCGGCTTTAATCTCGACAGGTAAGTCAATATTATGGTCTAAATTACAAACTTTTTTTCATGGCTTGGTTGTGTAATTTATTAAATAGGCAGAAAACAGTAGAACATGTATAGCTAAAAGCTAAACAGCCTCATTGGTGAATAGAAGCATAGGCTAGGTTTGATGGAATAAGGGTTGCATTTCATGCCTACTAGCTACCTCCATCAGTAGCCTACTTTTCATGATGGTCTTACGCCTGCCATCAAGTTGTAATATTATTTTTGTCTCAAGGGACATTTCTATTGTCCTTGCTCATGCTAAGAGTGCTCCTGAATGCAAACACAGGTGTGTTGACGACAACCCCCAGTGCAAATTGGGGCGCTAATAAGAAGGTGCTAAAAACAAGGTTGTAAGATGTTTTGTAGCCTAGAAGTTTGATCAGAATCCATTTTAATATAGAATATGACTGATCTTGCATGTTGTCATATCTTCTTGGTTCATAACACCTGTTGCAACACGCATTTGAAAAAGCGAGGCGCAGGAGGGCACTATTCGATTGAATGCAAAATACCATTTCACTGCTAGATGGGGAAATTCCAACACAGTGTACCTTTGAAGAATGGTAGCCTACACATGCTACCAGGCTGATCTCATGGTGCAACGTAAAAAAATGTACAAAACACAATAAATTCATAGTCAAAGTCAAAGTTGTTTATTTATCATATGCATCGAATAACATACATCATCCTATGCAGAGAAATTCTTTTGACATGGCACGGCGATTCTATGCAGTGGGCTTAAAAACAAGAATTACAACAATATAAGAATTTTAAAATAATAATGACAATAGTAATAATAATAATAAAACACTATGTACTGAGCAGTGGTCTGGA
>JACXGM010007412.1:0-23925 GCA_016801145.1 Umbra pygmaea
AGGTACACACTGATAGGTACACACTGATAGGTACACACTGATAGGTACACACTGATAGGTACACACTGATAGGTACACACTGATAGGTACACACTGATAGGTACACACTGATAGGTACACACTGATAGGTACACACTGAGGCATACTTGCTGTTGCTGAAGTTGACCGCCTGGTCACTGAGGATATGGAACAGGATAGGACTGTCTCCCATGCAGTACTTCCGGAGCAAAGAGATGCAGGAGTGAAGACAGCGTCTGGATGGCTTGTTGTCATGGAACAGATCCCCTCCCAACAGGATGAAGTCAACCTGGGGACAGACGGCACGTGAGGAAGATTGTGGGGGAGACACCTCTAACTCACTCACACTCATACATAGACGGTCTCACTTGGTTCTCTTTGGCACACTTCAGGATCTCATCAAAGGTGTTAAACGTGTCATTTCCACGAATAGCGTCTTTCTCCAGGTAACCAAGGTGAATATCCGTGGCAATCAGGATCTTGAAGGTGTCTTCATCGTCCCTGGAAACAGAAGCACAAAGAGAACCACTGGTTGATTCTCAGACTGATTCCTAGACACGCTTACTTCATGATCAGCATGCGGTTAATCTGTCAGCACTTACAGAGTGTTCTCTGATGTCATGTTGAGGCCAAACGGAAATGGCTCCAAAGCAGCTGGTCAGTGAATCCTATAGGAACAGAGGAATTCAAATCTGTGCATGGATGAATTTATATTTAATATTTTATTGGGAGGGTATAGTTGCACATAGATATTTCAGTGCACAGACAGTTGGTCGAGCTGTTGCTTGTTCCCATGTTGCCAGGGTGCATGTATGAATATCTGGGGATGTCATCTACAATCAGAAATAGAATTGTCTGTCTGATGTTTTGAGAAAAGACAACATTAATGAGGGCCTGGGGCCAGTAAGAACTAACGTCGGGCCAGTAAACAAAGATAGTCACTACCCGTTCAGGCCAGTGCTCAATTTTGTCATTTCAATTTAAATGTCTCGTGTTAAAATGTCTGTAATATTTTTTATATTATCCTTTTGATCTTTTTAGGAATTAAACAAGGGGAAATAAACAAATCAGATTTGACTGCGCCTTTTCAAACCTTAATGGAGAAGCCAATCAGAGGCTTTCTTGTTAGAAATCAACTTCCCTTTCCAAATGATGCAGCCAGCTCGTGTGTCATGGCCGTATTCGTTGTCGTTGATTACTGATAAATTACGTACATTAAATAGTGATAGAACGATTTTATCAGCCGGCCAATATATTGGGCCGATATTTGTGTTTTTACGTGTATCTGCATCGGCTGATAAGCGGCTGCTGTGTTTGCCAATTTTCCCGGCATTATTTACAGACAGGCGTCCGCACAGGCAGCTCTGTGTTGCTGAAGATGCTACAGTTCACGTGCAGACCATGCACTACCCCTTGATCTAACTCAGCTGTTTGTACTTTTTGTTAAAGCTGCATTGTGTAAGAACTGCTCCCATCTAGTGTTGAAATTGTATATGACAAGCAACTGAAGCCCCTCGCGTTATTATACCAGCAACGTGAACCTGGATATTAGTTTTATCTTTCAAAACAATAGCGCTCGTTTTGATTCATTGCAATATTCATTGTTAATTCAGTACACAGCCCGTGAATTGTAACCTACTGCAATTGTATTGTGTGTAAAGAAACAATAAGAGCATGTGATAGCAAAAATATTAATTGAACATGTTTTATTAATAAAAGTAACGAATATGCTTTACACACAACTTGATTTAATAAATTGTCAGTGTTTAATGTGAAAACACAATTACATTTGAAAAACATTCACTAGAGTCTGTTTTATTCCAACAGAATATTCATTTTAGCAAAACATGAACATGGACACTACCTATGCAATGAATAAACAATGATTATTGCAATTAACCACGAGCGCTATTATTTTGAAACCGAAAATCCGAGTTTGTGTTGCCTCGCGAACGTTCTTTCCTACTATACAGCTTGGGCCAGATTTGAACAGCACTGCCATTACATGTCCTCGAAATTAGGCATGATCTTACATCTTCAACAGACTGAAATTTGCCGGCAGTCGTGAGTAATCTCCCTCTGGCATTCGTCACAGTGCCACTAGTGTAAAAGCGCGAAAGGCTGAGCTTGAATTTCCAGGCATGTTTCTCTTTGGCTAATGTATTTTAAAGATGGAGGCGTAACATTTCTGCTGCAATTCGAGCAGCACCATTGTATGTATTGTGAATGGAAGATAATACACTTACGAAAATACTTAGATCAGTTGGTGGAACTAATTACACATGAATGAGCTCATATTTTTGAATGAACAAGGGGGTTTTTGCTAAGAATCAACTCAAAGAAATACACAGTGTAGCTTTAAATATTATTTTTCTAAGTTCAATAAATGTTCCTTTTTTAAATTGAGACTTGCAACAGTTGTTATCATCATTGTGTCATTTTTATGACGTAAATTGAGGGAGCAAAAGCAGTATCTGCTCCAAATTCTGCTCAAGACTTTCGGCAGCCCCTATCTGTCATCGGCTAAGGCTGATGAAAGACAATCGTTATCGGTACAAAAAAATCCATATCGGTCGAACCCTAACATTAAATGTGTCCAGACTCTTAAAGAAATATACTTTACCATCGCTAAATTCCTTCTCACAAATAGCTTTGCCAAAGCTATACTCGAAGTGTCATGACATAATTGCAGACACGTTGAAAACTGTCTCGCACTTCTCAACAACATGAAGCCTTATGAATTTAACATACACTTTATTAAGGCGGACTTGAAGCTGCAAAACTGATGAATACAGTCAGTCTATTTTTGAAAGATCACACAGGGGAAGCAATCACCGAGGGACTGAAGGACTCACTTGCCTCCTGCGATCTGACTGTATATTGCTAAGCCACAAACTTGAATGGATGGATACAACTACAGTAAATGGCCATAGACAACACCTAGCAATAAGTATATAGATGTAAAACAAGATGACAAAGTTATTTATCATGACAGTTAAGAAGAAAATATTAAGTACATTTTGTATTATTAGAATTCAGATGCAGTTATTGTGCAAACGAATATCATTAAATGTAACAGTGCTAATTTTGGCAGCATTTCAGTCATTTTAGTTATTTACAGTATAACTATGGACAACAGGTTTTTGGTGGTTGGACAAGGTGATCTGAATGTGCTCATGAAAATAATATGTTGTCTGAATAGGACTATTCTCTGTTGCTGAGTAAAAAAAAATCTTAAATACAATAGTAATATTTAATACTTCTAAATCTTTTGAATTCCGTGAAAGAAAGTTGTTTAAATAATTTTGATACACTTGTACATTCTATATAGTTTAAAGGCCCTGATAGAAAATTACGTTTTTGTTATTTCCTTTATCATTGTAATATAATTAGAGATATCAAATTATTCTTGGGGTCTGCGTGACATAGTGTGGGCTAAGTCGCTGCATTGCAGGACACTTTTGTTATGATGGTCATGGGATCGAGTCTGACCATTGGTTCCCGGGCCTCCTGCACAGCGCAAAAATGGCATAGCGCTGCCCAGGATTTGGGTTAGATAAATCAGATTATCTATCCTACCACGTCGCTTTCCAGCAACTCTTTGTGTTCAGTTTGGGCACCTGTAAATTCATTTGTGGAAGTATACTCAGTGAACGTAATCATGGTGCTGGGCGGTATACCGGTTCACACCGAACACCGGTATTTATTTTCGTCATGATATTAATTTTTTATATACCGCCATACCGCTGTATTTGAATAGACAAGTACCAGAACACTGCGCTGTGCAACACTGCTGAATACATTGTATTCCAACCTGGAATGCTGTTTGATTCATATAGCCTACTGTACTATTTGGGTGGGCTTTTATGTCAATCTGGGTGCCATCTAGAGTAGCTACTATAGAATACGTCAGGAGGAATGACCCGGGCAGAACGCGAGTGTACTGTAGAATACGGCAGGAGGAACACCCCCGAACAAGCCGAAATCATGGTCAACAATTATCTTCCTTGTCAGCAGAAACTGGCATATAAAGAAAGTTTTGTCTCTAAAGTTTAAAACAATTGAATTTCTAGTGGAAAATGGATACTGAACTTGTGCTTTCTGTCTTCAGTGAAAGCATACAACCAATAGTTTGTTACTGTTCGAATTCCGATGGTCTCTATAATAATTCAATTTACACGCGTCTATGAAGTGACAGTAGTTTAAATGATTATCTTGTCTCTAAAACAGCTACATGTATATTTTACAGTCAAAACGAAGTCTGCTGTGCATATAGCAACTCTTTCATTGTAAGAATAATATAATGGGCGGGTGAACACCATGCTACAATAATTTAATAAAATTATGAATATTGTATTTGTTCCTGGTATTCGGATAATAAAACACTTTAGCATTCGTAACTGCATTTACGTTGTAAGTCTAAGGATTTGGCCAACTGCTATATTCTGTATGAGGTGTCTATGATTATTACTTGTCTGCTCGTAAAAGTGTTATACTCTGCGACTTGAGTTAGATGGTATAGTTTCCAAAATATCAACGCTTTTATAAAGGGAAATGTCTAAAAAGTATATCCTTTCTAGGTCTCTCTGCTGTATATTTTAAATTTGGATCTGATGAGGTAAGAGAGAAACTCTGTGAAGAGAATAAACAATGTGCCATTCCATAGGATATAATATATAGAATAAAATTTATTTTGTATCCCACTTTAGGAAAGGATGGTCTAAAACAACAGTACAGAACAAAAATAATGACTGCAGTTATCGTGTGTAAAAAACTTTCTATATAGCGCGCCTCCGAACCGTTTGTTAAAACGTGCATATCGCGCGAAGTATATTCGCTAAAATACAGTAGGCTTCTAGTGTGGAATTAATCTACAATATTCACTCATCATGACAGTAAAATAGACCATCCTAAATCAATCTACTGCATTAATCCCTCTCACAAACTGTAGAAAATGCTGGGAACACTGGATTATGCATGACAAAAAGTAATACCGTCAT
This sequence comes from Umbra pygmaea, assembly GCA_016801145.1. NCBI lineage: Eukaryota > Metazoa > Chordata > Actinopteri > Esociformes > Umbridae > Umbra > Umbra pygmaea. The sequence goes on from JACXGM010007412.1 coordinate 5,019, forward strand.
ATACCGTGAAACCGGTAGAATTTTGACAAATACCGTGATATACATTTTTGGTCATACCGCCCAGCCCTACGTAATCATCCTGTGCATGAGCCGACTAAAGGATTCCGTGTTGGGTGAACAGTGCGAAAATAAATCAGTGGCTCGGGCGAAACTTGTGCACACCCCTCATCATCCCACAGATCTGTACAAGGATTAGCGGAGCTGCCGGCAAGGCAGAATTAGAATGGAAATTGGGAAGGGAAGAAAATCTGGAAAAATCACAAAGAAATTGATGTCAAATTATCCTGACAACATATTTGGTTCAAATTGCCCAATCCTAGGACAAATGTACTGCAGTAATTGTTGTGCTTTACCAACTAATTGCATCTCGGTTTAGGGTAAATGTACCCATTAAGCCCAGGCACCATTTAAGTCCACTTGCAACTTTGAAGTCAATAAAGAAAAAACAGGAGGCTGTCTTCTGTTACTAATTATTTTATCCAATCTAACAAGTTCTTAGTCACATGTGAGTTTTTGTTGAGAACTAATAACATTTGTCAATTTTTTGTTAGGCCAGCCTACATCAGTGCAGTCTCAAGGAGGCTCACATAAAGTCACCTCATTACTTTGGTGTTTTGGGACCCCTCAAAAGGAATCTATTTTCAACTATTTACAACCACTAACTTTGTAATTACATTCATATTTTGAAAATTGAGTGATTAAAGATTTGATTGTTGTGTATTATCAATTAGTTATTATAATTTTGTACTATTTGGAAAGATGAGTTTTGCTAGTTAGCGTAGGGAGTTAATCACTAAGTGAAAATATAGCCTAGCCATACTGAAAGATACACTGCCGAAGGATTAAAAATGTCAAGTATGTACACTAAATGTTTTCTGAATAATTTTACATCGCTCTACAAATTAAGATACAATAAATAGTTTGGGTGGACTAAATATTTTTTTTAAATGCCTTTATTAAAAGGTGGGCTTAAATGGTACAGTGAGCTAAAAAGCAGCTAGGGCAAGCCAACTTTGAATGAAAATAACTTTCATCATTCTGAAATTTTGTTAGGCTAACAGAGGGATGATGGCAAGTTTTACAGCATTATTAAGCTCCAGGCATAGCTTTATAAATTTAGTTCATTTTGGTGTGAACATCATCTTTATTTCCATGGTAGTCACTGTAGAACCATTTAAGCCCAGCATGTTCCATTTAAGCCCATCTCATGTGTTTCAATATGAAATTCCTGAAATAATGAGTTTGATTGGAAATTTTGATAAAGATTTGTCATTTTGTCATTTACTGTAACCTTGTGACTTTGATGTTCTTTTTCCTTACTGACCTCATTAACAAGAGTACATCACAGATCACACACTGGCCAGAAGTAGTTAGGTATGTAACCTATTTTGCATAATCATTTGTTTACAGTGAGAAAAATTACAACAAAAAGGAAGAACTCATCAACACCACCTGAAGGGGAGAGACATGTCATGAGGTTTCTTGACAGAGTCCCAAACAATAGTTTCAATATGCCTATACAGGAGAAAGTTAAGGATATTAAACAGAGGTTCATCCTTTGCCGGGCTAACCTGCAGTGTGCCCTTTTCACCAGGCAAACCACCAAGAAATTGAAATGCTGTACAAAAAGAAACTAAAAGCAATAAAAGTAGGCTAGCCTTTTCTTTATGAGCTGTTTTGCAAGGCATGTGTTATCTGATGTTATAAACGTTATTAGTGCAGGTGATGAGTTGGCAAAAAATACTTAATGTAATGTAAATGTTAATATAAGACAGGTTAATTACTGTTTTAGTGTCAGTGTTTTTACTACTTTAAAAATACTTATATTATCAATATTTTTAAAAAAAAACTATGAATGTAGCTTATGAGAATAATAATTGTAGTCTTATCTCTTGTTCACAAGCTGCTCCTCAAGTCATGTTTGTGGTTTGATGATGGTCGTTATTGGTTCAGGTGACAAATTGGCTAAAGCAAGCCAAACATAAAATGAAATGTTTTTTTTAATACTTGTTAGTGTAAGACATATTATTGAATAAATATTTGGTCTTTTCACTACATTAAAAAAAATGAAAGTTTAATATTTTGTCTATCATTATTGTTGTGGGCTTATTTGGAACACATGTGGGCTTAACTGGTGCCACAGGACCAATTAAGCCCATGCCAGACTTTTGACGTTATTCATAAAATACCTTTATTTTATATTATAAAATATACACAAATAAATGCATGTATGTTCAAGTGAGAGATTAAACTTACATTTTACCAAATTAATATGTTAATAAACCATGTCAGTATGTATGAAAAATAACTGAACTCAGATTTTGTTGGGCTAAATGGGTACGTTTACACTACAAATTTTGGGAAGCTCCTAAATAAACATAAATGACCAGGTAATAGGAGTTTATAACTAACTCATTACCATAATTAATAATTTTCTATTCAGATCATAGATCACTGGATACTAATGAACTCCCGTTATTGGTCGTTTTGGTCTTAATCAGGAACTTCCCAAAACTTGTGAACTCAGCCGCACTGTAACAGTTTGGAATGCACAACATTTACCTCTGTAGATGTGTCTTAGAGCTGGGCAAGATTAACTAAATATTATTTTTGCAACTCACCTACCATGTTGTGAAGAGGGGAAAATACATGAATGGATTTTTGGTTAAACACACAGACAATAATCCCTGCATTTATGAAAATAAACACAGATTTTTTTTCGGGTGAAAACATTTACTGGGCCGGACTAAATGATTACTAGCCCGAATTAAATACTAAAAAAAATTACAAATCTGTGTTGATTTTCATAAATGCAGGGATTATTGTCTGTGTGTTTAACCAAAAATCCATTCATGTATTTGTAGTGAGAAAAATGTAGTGAGAAAAAAGTTAACGTTGGACCCTGAACCAGACGTATTGCCAATGATCTGGGAAGCTTTCCATAATTAGGTCTCATACATGCGGTTTCATACCTTGTGACCCAATGCAAAATCTAATTGCTAAGCTTGAGCGATATTTGGGATTTCTGGACAAAAACATGACCAATGTCTTGACTGGATGCAAGCATGTGCCTCAACAGGCTTTCCCTTGACGTAGACACGGATCAAAGGCCAGTTTAGCATTACTTCACCCCCTAAATCGTTTGCCGGTTAAACGCATTTTGGGAAGTTTGCTAATATTCTTTCAACTATCTATCTATCAATCTAAATGTGCAGAACCAACAACCAATTATCGCCTACAGCGCAAACACAGCTTTTAGGTCGTTAGTATTTCTAGCTGGAATACATTCAGACCATCATGTTGAGCAAAAGAAAACGAAACAGTATATCCAATATCCGCACCGTTTCATGCATCGATGCTATTATTTCAATTGGCTAACTTATGTTAGCTGCCTAAACACAACAGTGAATATGCATTTGATGGATGTAACCACAAGGGGCATATCTGACTCCCATGCAAATATTTCGCGAATATCATGTTGATATTGTTAAATCCGCGGATTTAAACACGTAGAAATGTGAAAGAAGTACTCACCTTCTTTCCACTTATAATCCCCGCGCTCGTTGTTGTGGATTCACTGCGTTGTCACACGAGAGCCAATCCCCTTACGGAAGTTGTCACGTATGTTACGTCGCTTCCAACAAGGAAGTGTAGTTTTTATGTACACAATGCTTCGGCAGGTATCCATACATCGTACCACGAAGATGAACTACAAAGAAGGGGATAACCGAACGGTGGTACACCGTCGTAAAGTTGGTTTTATATTGGACGTTGGATATATTAGACACATTCGAAAAATCTATTATGCGGCTTGACCTTTTGTCCCACCCATGTCAAAACACATCTGGTGTATTCATCTAACTGCCCTACATATTGCACAAAGCTTCTTTTTTTTTAAAAACCCGGCCTTTGATTTTATAAACATTTTTTAACTTAAAAAAAGGCAATAAATCTATTATGCGGCTTCACCTTTTGACCCACCCAAGTCTAAACATATCTTGTGTATTCATCTAACTGCCCTACATATTGCACAAAGCTTCTTTTTTCAAAAAACCCACCCTTTGATTTTATAAACATTTTTTAACTTAAAAAAAGGCTATAAATCTATTATGCGGCTTGACCTTTTGACCCACCCATGTCAAAACACATCTGGTGTATTCATCTAACTGCCCTACATATTGCACAAAGCTTCTTTTTTTTTTAAACCCACCCTTTGATTTTATAAAAAAATTTTAACTTAAAAAAAGGCTATAAATCTATTATACGGCTTGACCTTTTGTCCAACCCATGTCAAAACACATCTGGTGTATTCATCTAACTGCCCTACATATTGCACAAAGCTTATTTTTTTTAAAAACCCATCCTTTGATTTTATAAACATTTTTTTACTTAAAAAAGGCTATAAATCTATTATGTGGCTTGACCTTTTGTCCCACCCATGTCAAAACACATCTGGTGTATTCATCTAACTGCCCTACATATTGCACAAAGCTTCTTTTTTTTTTAAACCCACCCTTTGATTTTATAAACATTTCTAAACTTAAAAAAGGCTATGAATCTATTATAAGACTTGACCTTTTGACCCACCCATGTCAAAACACATCTGGTGTATTCATCTAACTGCCCTACATATTGCACAAAGCTTCTTTTTTTTTTAAACCCACCCTTTGATTTTATAAACATTTCTAAACTTAAAAAAGGCTATAAATCTATTATAAGACTTGACCTTTTGACCCACCCATGTCAAAACACATCTGGTGTATTCATCTAACTGCCCTACATATTGCACAAAGCTTCTTTTTTTTTTAAAACCCACCCTTTGATTTTATAAACATTTTTTAACGTAAAAAATGGCTATAAATCTATTATGCGGCTTGACCTTTTGTCCCACCCATGCCAAAACACATCTGGTGTATTCATTTAACTGCCCTACACAGTACACAAAGCTTCTTTTTTTTTTTAAAAGCACCCTTTGATTTTATTTATGCAAGGTTATTTTGTTATTTTTTTCATGAGAGACCCATAGCATCTAAAAACGATGTAGTGTACTTTTAAGAGAAATCAATTACTATACCTAAATTTCCAAATAATAAAGCAGAAAAGCAAAAGGACAATTTGCCTTCAACACAAAAGCTAATCAGCAGTTTGGTTGCCCACTGCTACTTACCTACTTACCGGTGTTATTTGAGATTTATGTTATTAAAATGAACATATTCTGACAACAAGATTCCTCTTTGTGAGACTCAGACTCAGAAAAATGAATCATTTAGATTTATTGAGGAAACTAATTGTCCATTTATCCATTTTTATCCGTATATCCGGGATCGCGGGGGCAGCAGCTCCAGCAGGGGACCCCAAACGTCCTTTTCCCGAGCAACATTAACCAGCTCCAACTGGGGGATCCCGAGGCGTTCCCAGGCCAGGTTGGAGATATAATCTCGCCACCTAGTCCTGGGTCTTCCCCGAGGCCTCCTCCCAGCTGGACGTGCTTGGAACACCTCCCTAGGGAGGCGCCCAGGGGGCATCCTTACTAGATGCCCAAACCACCTTAACTGGCTCCTTTCGACGCAAAGGAGCAGTGGCTCTACTCTGAGATCCTCACGGATGACTTAACTTAAAATCAAAGGGTGTTTTTTTTAAAAAAGAAGCTTTGTGCAATATGTAGGGCAGTTAGATTAATACACCAGATGTGTTTTGACATAGGTGGGACAAAAGTTCAAGCCGCATAATAGGTTTATAGCCTTATTTTAAGTTAAAAAATGTTTAGAAAAACAAAGGGTGGGTTTAAAAAAAAAACGAAGCTTTGTGCAATATGTAGGGCAGTTAGATGAATACACCAGATGTGTTTTTACATGGGTGGGTCAAAAGGTCAAGCCGCATAATAGATTTATAGCCTTTTTTTAAGTTAAAAAATGTTTATAAAATCAAAGGGTGGGTTTAAAAAAAAAAGAAGCTTTGTGCAATATGTAGGGCAGTTAGATGAATACACCAGATTTGTTTTGACATGGGTGGGTCAAAAGGTCAAGCCGCATAATAGATTTTTCGAATGTGTAGAATATCCAACGTCCATTATAAAACCAACTTTACCACGGTCGAAGGTACATGTGTTACGTACCTAGCCAGTTGGATGGTTTTTAGTTGTTCATCCAGCTGCAGCCTGTAGACAGTATACATAAATGGATGTTCAACCATGTCAAAGGCTTTGTAAAAGTCTAGAAACAAAATAACCCCATCATCTTTGATCAAATGCCTATAATCTAATAAATCTATTGATTTAAATATGAATATGATTTCATTTATAGTATCAAATAAATAACTTTTATATCCTCCCAAATTATTTTTTAGAAATTTGAAGTCAGTCCGTCTTGTCCTGGAGCCTTTCCCATTGTCTAGTTATGCTATTTGGAATTAAAACTCATAATAATCTCAAAATCTATCTTGGGATGTATGGTTTTAAGTTTTATTAAAAGGTCCTCAAATCATTAACTGAATATTCTGATGAATTAAGTTTAGAGTAAAATCTATATATTTCTTCAGATATAATTCTATGATCTGTACATTCAATATCATTGATCAATAATGAGTTAATTACTTTTTTTCCCGTCTTCTTTTTTCTAATCCACTGAAATAAGAGGTATTTTTCCCCTTCCTCAATCCATCTAGCTCGAGACCTTATGTAAGCAACTTGTGCTTTTTTGAGATATAAATCATCTCACTTGGCTTGCAGGCTAAGGAAGTTGCTTTTATCAAGATCAGATATTAAAGTCTTACTACAGCAATCACTTATATCCTGCAGCAATCGGACTTACCCACACGGAAAACTCATGCAAAAAATATATGTATATATATGTATAGGATTCCTCAAAATATATGTACATATGTGTCTTGAATATGTACATGAAATATATAACTTGCGCTTCTCACAATATTGTAATACAATGCTTATTACATATTTTACCATGTAATATTATATGTTAAGATAATGAAATATATGAATATGCAGTATTTTAAGCATTTCTCATCAACCTTCAAGACATTATTTTCATAAGAATCTTCTTGTTATTGTGAGTTTATAACTATTGTTGGCAATTGAACATACCAAAAATAACCACAAGTTTAGGCCATATTGCATTTCATTAACTACTGTGAAAAAGATAATTAGAATGCTATTCCTCTGCAAAAGTACTTCAAAGAAACAACCACACCACGTTCAAATTTTTATGCATATTGGAATTAAGTGTCATTAACATTCAATATTTAGTTTTTCAATCAAACCCATGGATGGCATTGTGTCTCCGGGCTCTTTGGATCACTGAAATAAATCTCAAATACCTGTGATAATTAGTTTGCTAGGTGAGCCCAATTAACAGAAAACTACTTAAGAAGGATGTCTTCTTTATGCCTGGCCACCCCTACTGGGGCATAGGCCATCTACCATGGATCTCCAAGAGTCTCTATCCTTGGGCGCTCCTTTCCAGGTCAGGTTCCCGGTCATCTTCATGATCTTAAGATCTGCATCCAGTTCTCTGTGCCATGTATTTCTTGGTCTGCCTCTTTTTGGCTTGCCCTGTGGGTTCCATGTTAGGGCTTGCCTGGTGATGCTGTCTGTTGGCTTACGTAAAGTGTGCCCTATCCATCTCCAACGTCGTTTTTTAATTTCTACTGGCATCTGGTTGGTTTTATTCCAGAGTTCATTGTCGCTGATTGTCTCTGGCCAATAGATATTTAGTATCTTGTGTAGGCAGTTGTTAATGAAGACTTCTGTCTTCTTTGTGATGGCAACCGTTGTTTTCCAAGTTTCTGCTCCATATTAAAGACCTGCTTTTACATTGGTATTTAAGATCCTGACTTTGGTCTTGGTTGATAGTTCTTTAGATTTGTGCTTATCCGTTCATATGAGGACCTTTCTTACGTCCTCAAATGAAATGTTCTGTAATTGTTTAGCTATCTAGTTTTCCTAAAATATGTTTAAATCAACAGTTATTTTTTGTTTTTACTGCGACAGTAAAACATTTTCTAATATATGTAAAGTGTAGCAGGAATGAACATTTCATACAGAGGGTGACAAAGCAGAGGGATGTCTTCAAATTGTGTAACGTTTACAATGGAAATCATTGACATTAGGTCTGGCAATATACAATATTTTGTGTTGCTAACCCATACAGAAATGTAATTTATGGCCATATATGGCCATACATATAAAAAATCTTATAATATATTTGAAAATATATGACCGTATATGTTAGTTACATATTTAAAAACAGAAATTCAATATATGGCCATATATGTCCATACATATAAAAAATATTAACATATATTTGAAAAAATATTACCATATATTTTGATTACGAAATTTGAATTACAAAATGAGGAAATATATGTCACATATATAAAAACAGCAAATTTTTGTATATTTCGACATATATGTACATATATGTGATGTGTTAGGATTTCACAGTCAGGTCAGACAGCCACACCAGATACCAGTACATCCTCACTTCCAACAACACATGAACATAGCACACATCAAAGATCGCAATCACCAGAGTACTGACACCTGCAGCCATTTACACAGAAGCATATAAACAGGTCCTTCATTAGTCCTCGTTGCGAGGTATTGCGTCTATACTTCTTCTTCTTGAGTTTTTCATGTACTTTGTTTGGATTACCCATGTATTGACCCTTGTTTCTCTCTCACTCTCGAGTTTTGCCATACGTCCCTGTACTGTTGCCTGTGACCACCCGTGTTTGACCTGTGTGCCTGAATTCTCCGATACTCTCCCGGCTTTGTTGTGGTATCCTGGTTATCTTGTACCATACCGTGGGAACTAGTTCTATTAAAATGCTATATTTTACGCCTGTTTCCAGTCGATACAGAATACCTCGCCTTATTGAATGGAGCCGACAGCGTTAAGACAACCGCTTGCCCAGCAAGAGGCAAAGATAGAGGAATTGTGTCAGCTCCTGGAACGAACTACATTGACCCCTTCAGCTTCGACCCCACAGGTACCACCACCACCTTCGCCATACATTGCCATGCCTAGTTATTATGACGGTTCGCCAGGGTTATGCAAAGGATTTTTAATGCAGAGTTCTATGTACAATCACCATCATGCCTCTCAATTTACTGAAGACCGACATAAGGTAGATTTATTTATTTCATTACTCACAGGGAAGGCATTGGAATTGGCTACAGCTTTGTGGTCTGTGAATAGCCCGAGTTGACAGACGAAAAGGCATTTACCACCCTTTTTAGAGAAGTGTTTGACCACCCAGTGACTTGAGGCAACGCTGTGGACCACTTATGTGAAATCAAACAGGGCAAATGTACAGCAGTTGGATACGCCCTGAATTTCAGAACTATAGCCGCTGGTAGCGGCTGGAGCGAAACTGCCCTCCTCATCAAGTAGAAAAGGGGAAATCTGCAACAGTATATTTCAATGTCGGTAGCCAATGATAACCGGTTAAGGAGTAAGACAACCACTAAAATTCCAGCTATTAGACCTTTACAGGCCCTGGAATTCAGCACCCCGAAGAAATCAGAGGAGGAGCCCATGCTGTTGGGTTGAGCTCCACTCATCACAAACAAGCTCTGCTTCTACTGCGGAGAGGGATGTCATTTCATAAGCCAGTGCCCCCGAAGACCCTCTCAAGCAAGCCCCCGTTCGGCAGCCTCCAAGCTACCAGCGACAGTACAGTGGAAAATCAGAGTATCCATATTATGGGATTAGTCGATTCCGGGGCGGAAGGCAATTTTTTAGACTGTTCCATGGCACAAACGTTAGGTGTTCCCCTAATAGAGTTGTCTTCCCCCTTAAGGATTAAGTCCTTGGATGGGCAGCCCTTAGGATCCGGTTACGTGACTCACATATGGAACCTGTACAGTTACAAGTGGGATTATTGCATAAGGAAATAATCCAATTCCTGATTTTATCATCAACACGTGAGCCTTTGGTTTTGGGATATCCCTGTTTGAGTTTACATAACCCTGAATTTTCCGGGAAAAACTGAGAACTTATTGCATGGAGTGAGGCTTGTCATGATGCTTGTTTAAAGGTCCCCTGCAGAGCCACATCAGTGAAAGAGTGAACTCTGACAACACGCACATACATGCCCTCGGACTACGACGCTTTCGTTCAGGTATTCTCCAAGGAAAAAGCCACCCCCCTCACGCCGCATTGGCCCTGGGATTGCTCCATTGAACTAATACCAGACGCCAGTTTTCCTAAAGGTGGGATTTATCCTTGGTCTCTCCTAGAGAAAGAAGCGCTAAACAAGTACATAGACAAATCGTTACATCAAGGGTTCATAAGACCTTCAACATAACCTGTGGCCTGTAGGTTTTTCTTTATAGGAAAAAAGGATTGTGGATTAAGACTGTGTATCGACTACAGGCCATTGTATGACGTTACTATCAAACACAGTTATCCGTTACCCTTAATATAGGCTACGTTGCAACAAGTGGGTCAGGCAGCAGTTTATACAAAATTAGATTTACGGAGTGCTTACAATTTGGATCAAATCAAGGAAGGCGATGAATGGAAGACTGCGTTCATCACACATCAGGGACATTAAGAATATCTAGTCATGCCCTACTAGTCATGGACCAGTGGTCTTTCAATCATTCACGAATTACCTTTTCCGTGACATGTTGGGGGTGTTTGTAGTGGCTTACATAGACAACATAATCATCTATTCCAATTCTCTTCCTGAACATATTATTCACGTCAAACAAGTACTACAGCGGTTGCTGGACAATAAGTTATGTGTGAAACCTGAAAAAAGCAAATTCCACGTAATACTGTATCATTCCTGGGGTTTGTGTTCATGTCTGGAGGGGTTAGAATGGATGACAACAAAGTGAAAGCGGTTAAAGAGTGGCCCCAACCACGTACTGTGAAGGATTTACAGAGATTTTTGGGCTTCGCTAATTAAATTGCAGATTTGTGCGAAACATCAGCACCATAGCAGCCCCCCTTCACGGGCTGTCAAGCCATAAGGGGTCTAAATTACCCTGGACTTCCACTGCTGTAGGAGCCTTTGAGGCTTTAAAGGACAGTTTCACATCAGCACATATTCTGTCCCAACCAGATCCTGAGTTACCTTTCACAGTGGAGGTAGCTGCATCAGAAGTGGGAGATGGGGCAGTACTATCCGGCATGGTGCTATAACGGCATAATAGACCTCGACTATCACAATGGGGTTACACCTCGTTAGGGATGGGTCATCCTGGTATAACAAAAACACTAGAGCTATTGGGCAAAAAGTGCAGGTGGTCTTCCATGAAGGAGGATATTTCTGATTATGTTTTGTCATGCCTGTAGACCAGCCGCGGTCGGTGGATCTTAATTGGGGAGGACGGGCTCGTATTACGCTCAGAACCGGAGTGAATGGAATTTGTGCAAATCAAAAAAACAATTGGTTTTGTTCGTTGCGCACCATTCCATTCACTCCGGTTCCGAGCGTAATACGAGCCCGTCCTCCCCAATTAAGATCCACCGACCGCGGCTGCTGTAGACTTTGTTACAGATTTGCCAGATTCAGAGGATTACACCACCTTCTTAACTATAATAGATAGATTATCCAAAAATTGCCGTTTGGTTCTATTGACTCATCTACCTACGGCTCTGGAAATGGCAGAATGCCTGTTTCAAGAAGTGTTCCGTCAATTCGGTCTCCTTGAAGATATTGTCACGGACAGGGGACCACAATTCACATCCCGATTGTGGAAAGCATTCTGCAACAGCCTAGGAATCACCATCAGTCTAACATTAGGCCATCAACCTCAATCCAATGGACAAACAGAACGTATGAATTAGGAAATAGGAAAGTTCTTACGCCAACATTGTGATAATAAGCCTCGTGACAAAAAATCTGGGTGAGCGTTCCGGTTTGAGATGTGAGCAACGAGGTCGCCTATGTGGAAGCTCCGCTCTGACCTACATATGCTATCTCCGAAACCTGAGAAAACCTCACTAAATTCATATGCCAAACATATAATTTAACAAAGAAATAAGAAATCTACAAACATAATTTTCAACCGATAACAATTACCTGCTCTTCGATCATGCCGAACCCGTCAAGATCCAGAAAGAAGACTGTGGCAAGTTTCTCTCCCTCTATGGCGGAATCGGAAAGCCAGGACGAGGAACCTACCTCTCCTGTAGTCACAAAAGCGGATCTTAGGACCTGTAAAGTACAGCTTTCAGCCGATATCTTAGCCGCTCTGTTCGGACAGCTGAAGTCATTCATCAAGGCTGCTATTGCTCCTCTCTCACAAACACTTGATCAAGTAAAGTCCTCCATGTATCTACAGGCCCAGCGTAGTGACGACCTGAAGCTGCGCTGTTCCACTCATGGCAAGGGGATAATCGGCTTGGAAGCTAGGATGTTACGCTTGGAGGCCAAGAACTGTAAGCTTTGGGAGAAGGCTGAGGATCTGGAATACCGTTCCAGATGTAGCAACATTCGACTGGTCGGTGTCCCAGAGTTTACGGAGGCTGGAGAGCCAATCGGCTTTGTCGCTGGCCTTCTACCTGAGCTTCTCCCTTCTATTTTCAAAATTCCACCGAAGCTGGACCGTGCGCACCTTCTCGGTCCGCAGCTACCGGGGGACGGGAAAACCCGAAGCCTCATTGTCCGATTCCACAACTTTCAGGACAGAGAAAGAGCATTGAGAAGAATGAACTCAGATCAATTGTTTTTCCGCTGTACCAAGGTTTACATTTTTGCTGATTATAGTGCGGCGGTCTCATCAAAGAGAGCTAAGTATTTCAACATCTAACGAAGTCTCCATTCGAAGAACGTAAAATTCTCACATCGTTTTCCAGCCCGTTTTTGTATGAAACATAATGGCAAAAAGCTTCATTTTGACTTACTTTTTTTTCCCATGTTCATCATTCCTTCCCTCGGATTAACTATTTTTTTTTGGATCATTTCTTGCTACCGAATGTGACCTCTTCAGAGTATTTGCCCATTGTGGTATCTGACCATGGCCCTCTAGCAATTGAATTCGCTCTACTATTAAAAACCTGTTCTCCTCCTCGCTGGAGGTTTAATTCTCTTCTCCTTTCTAATTCTAGTTTATGTGACTGTATTACTTCTGCTATTGATAATGTTTTATACTCTAATCAGCCCAACTCAACCCTCCCTTCACTTTTATGGGAGACCCTCAAGGCTAATCAAGAGGTGTGATTATATCTTACTCCTCTCACTTAAACAGAGCTCATAGGCTCAAATTGGAGGAACTTTCAAACAATATTCGTGACCGGGACCGTAATTATGCTCAGATGCCATCCCCAGAGCTATATAAACAACGTTTGAATCTCCAGTCCGAATTCAACCTCCTATCTACCAATGATGCGGAACGTTTACTCTTGAATTTGCGGGCTACATATTATGAACAAGGTGACAAGGTGTCCCGCCTGCTTGCACACCAATTAAATTGACGTGCTGCTACCCGTCTAATCCCTCTAATTGAAGACTTTTCTTTAATCTCAGATCCAGATGGGATAAACGACTCATTTAAAGCATTTTACTCTTCACTTTATACATCTGAGTTCCCACTAGACACTGCTAATATGATTCAATTCTTGGAAGCGTTAGACACCCCTGTTGTCGCCTGTGAGATTGCAGAAGATCTAGACTCCCCTCTGAGGCTTGAGGAGGTGGTTGAGTCAATTAACTCTGTGCAAAGTAGCAAAGCCCCAGGCCCAGATGGGTTCCCGTCTGAATTTTTAAAGAAATTCCATGTTTCTTTGGCTCCCTTGCTCTTATCTATGTATAATGAATCATTGGACCGCGGTGTGCTCCCCACAACTTTGACACAAGCGTCTGTGGCGCTTCTGCTTAAGAAGGGTAAGGATCCCACTATCTGCTCTTCTTACAGGCCCCTCAGCCTCCTTAATGCAGATGTAAAGGTGCTCTACAAAGTGTTAGAAAGGCGCTTAGAGGCTACCCTTCCATCAATCATATCAGAGGAACAGACAGGCTTCATTAAGGGTAGACATTCATTTGCTAACATTCAGACCCTGTTTAACATTATCTATTCAAAACAGTTTTCAAACCCCACAGAACTTGTGGTATCGCTTGATGCTGAGAAGGCATTTGACAGAATTGAATGGGCATATTTATTTGATGCTCTTAAAAAGTTTGGTTTTGGTTATAAATTCATTGCTTGGATTAGGCTGCTGTATGCTTCCCCACAGGCCAGTGTCTGTACTAATGATAATTACTCTGACTACTTCACCCTAGAACGGGGGAACAAGACAGGGCTGCCCTCTTTCTCCCCTACTTTTCGCCATCGCTATTGAGCCCTTTTCGGCAGCCTTACGGGCCTCACCCCCCTTCCAGGGTGTCCTACATGAGGGAATTGAACATAAGCTGTCATTATATGCTGATGACTTGTTGTTATATGTACACAATCCAACAACATCTTTACCAACTATTCTTTCCATTCTGAAGAATTTCAGTTCTTTTTCCGGTTACAAGCTAAATCTTCAAAGAAGAGAGTGTTTTCTAATCAATCCAGCCGCATTACGGCTTCAGTAGACAGCCCTGCCTTTTCAACTCGCTCACTCCCGGCTCTCTTCTCTGCAAATTTTTTCCCCCTTCTCAGTCAGTTGAAGGACGATTTTAAGAGGTTGGGTAACTTACCTCTCTCACTCAGGGAAAATCAACGCTGTTAAAATGAATCGTTACCTAAATTCATGTCTCTTTTTCAAACAATTCCTTTGTTCTTACCTATGTCTTTCTTTACAGAAATTAATCAGGCGATCTTATCTTTTGTTTGGGCTGGAAAACCACCAAGAATTAGCAGGTTCTTAATACAGCAATGTAAATTCAATGGTGGGCTCGCACTTCCTAATTTCCTATATTTCTATTGGGCCGCTAACCTTCCAAAACTGCTATTCTGGCTGCACTCCCCAGACACATCTTGGTGCCTGCTAGGTCTTTCCTGCTCCTCTTCCTCTCTCCCTGCCTTATCATGCTCCAGTCTCCCTACATCTCCCTCTCGGTACTCAGAAAACCCTGTAGTATTATTTACACTCAAAATCTGGTACCAGTTTCGGCGCCATTTCAAGTTTTCCTCTACATCCATCTTGGGTGTAACCACATAACCACTTAATAACCTCATATTTACTCCATCTGTGGCTGACAGTGCCTTTACTCTCTGGTAAAAAGACTGCATTAAAACTTTCAAGGATCTTTATGAAAATTGTTTTTTAACTTTTCCTAACCTGGCGGTTAAACACGCTTTGCCCCCATTTATTTTCTTCCGATATCTACAGATGAGACATTTCGTCTCTGAATTTGTTGGCTTCCCTTTACTACCCCCCCAACCAGCCCTGGAACAAGCTATTGAACTTACTTCCTCTACAGAAATCAGTAATTTCACAAATTTATTCTTGGATTATATCCCCTGATAAACACTCCTCTAATATACCTAAAACTGCTTGGGAGCAGGAAATGGGTCTGGAATATTCGCAAAAAGTCGCAAAGTTGAAGTTTGCGCAAGTTGAAGTATCACCCCTTGGTGGCGACACTCCCATTGGACTCCGTTGTACACTTTTTGCCGCCCACTAGTACTTACAGGGTATGCAGCCTCGAATAGTTCAAAAAAATCCATCCTATGGCGTTGGACAACATTCATTTCCGTAGATGGCCATCGAGTAACGTTTGAGGGAAGTTGATTAAATAGCTACCTCTTTTGAATTGTCAAAAATCTATTTTATATCAGATGACCTTTATGATGCATAAACTGATCTTTATTTGTATGTGCATAGCTTAATTATATTTTTGTCTTGGTAGACGACCGATTGCCTGCTAGTTTGTTAGCTTGACTCGCCAACTGTGATGTTATCTCCAGGGGTAAATTGATTAAATAGCTACCACTTTTGAATCGTCAACTCTGTATATTATATCAGATGCCCTTTATTATACTTATATTTATTTGTAGGCCTATGTGCACAGTGCAATTATTTATTTAGTTAGTTATAGATTTTAGATTAACATCATCATTAAGGTTGATTAAGGACAGGTTTTATTTAGGTTTTATCTGTGTGTACAGTAGTAAAAATAAGGTTGCATTTGTTTAATTATACCCTTGAAAGTGCTCTTGGTTTACATGTATGAATACAATTTTTTCCACACAAAAAAACATAAGCCATTATAAGCTTTAAAATGTTTATTACAGACAGTAGCGTGACTAATTTCTTCCCCAAATTTTACAGCATGAGTGTAATTTCTGTGTGAAACGAGAGACACTGGCCAAAATGTAAGCTTCTGTCCAGGCCCAGAACTACGGGGGGGGGGGGCAAAGTAGGCCAACAGATTCTGTTTCCTGATAAGCATTGCAAATGGTATATAAATAAGTTATGCCCCCCATTAATGAAAAATGCCCCCCCATCATTTAATTCTGGAGCCTGGCCTGCTTCTGTCCACCCCTTCCCCAACTTGGCCACAATTTGGCCATGTGTGGTGAAACGCATTGACCTACAGGCTATTCAAGGGCTTGTTGGCTTGTTTTCATTCTGCTGCAGGTGGTGGCTGCTGGTGGTGGTGGCTGCTTGAGCTGGCTGGTGCTGGATGGTGGTGGCGACTGCTGCTGATGGTGGCATTGTTTAATTAAAAAATATTTAATTCATTCATCCAAGCGTAATGAGTTGTTATTCTTTAACATATTTGATATTTTGTGTATGGCTTAGTCTTAAAATGGTCATGGTTGTGTGGTTAACTCATTCCTCATTAGAAGTGGGCTGGACACTAAATGCTGAAGGGACTGTTGCTACTCTGCTTTCTCAATGGCTCTCTAACCACAGTGAATTGGAATTACAAGCAAAATCAAGGAAAATCCAATAGTCCAGTTGCGCAAAAAATTAAATCTTGATTCGTCTTTGAATTCAAAACAGATGGAGTCAGGTAAAAGTTAAGGTTAAGCCACTAAAGCCAGTAGCCCAGTGCTAGCACGAACTTGAAGCTTCGAAGTAATACTTATACATAGCTTTCAGTTGTCACCCTACCACTCCAAATGTAAAACTGACATTTACAAATATGCAATAACAGTCAAATAAGTACCTGGGTATGTTTTTTCATTTTTTATTCACCCTTCAATATCACAATCACTGCAGTCAGTCCCATAGAAGAACATGACAGAGTGGCATGTAAGAAAGCAAATATAATCTAGGTGCGCAAAGCTAATAGAGACACATCCAAACAGACCGATGGCTGTAATAAAGCAAAAGTTGGCTCCACAAAGTATTAGTAAATAATGGGACTGATCACTTTTCCAACTCTGTTATTCTAGTTCTCTTTATTTACATTTTTTAAATGTTTCCTTCTTACGTTACTTGAAAGTTGTAAGGCAGAATGTGTAAATAAAGCTGGAACAAAAAAAATCAATTTTTAATTGGGTTTGATTTCAGGCTGTAAGTAAAAAAGTGACCATTTCAAAGGGGTATGATGGTTTTCTGTAGGCACTGTATGTTACCTCAGCACATTGATAACAATTAAACAAGATCAAATATCCATTATGAATTCACTTGATTAATATATATAATATATATACACACATTTTTCTATTTATTTAGAATGACAAAACACATAATACAGATAAGACAAAAACCGAAGGAGAGAAAATAAATTTTCTACACTATTAAAAAATTATATCTGAAAGTATATTGCACAGAATTTCTAATAAAAATAGTTTTCGGTTACATTATGATTTCTTATTGGATCACATCTTCATCCTGAAGCTCATCATCTGTAGGAAAGAGAGAACTCTTATTAAGTAGCGAAACAACCAGCTCAAGACCCTCAATGTTCCTTTGTTGGCAACTATTATTCCAAATCAATAACTGTCAAATAAAGCTATGCTCCCATATAGTGATATATGCTCACTCATATAGATTAGTCATGCACTCCAGTGTAAGGCAGTGCACACTCATACCCACTTTAAACAGAAGCTTCTTTATTCAAAAGTTATTTACCTGGATAGGACTAAATCTAATAATTAAATGAAAAAAGTATTGACTTGAATGAATGGGTAGTCCTACTCTATAAATTATATATCTATGCCTTTTTACTCTCTCGGACAGGGGGTAATCCAGGCGAATAACTTAGGGAGAATAAAATAAATCATCCTTAGCTGAACAGTGAACCGAAGAGTATCGTCTACACCAGAGCACCTCAGTGAGAACCCCCCCACGATGTAAAATACTAGATTAGAAAACCTGTTTGCATTAGACTGCTAAACTCCAGTCAGCTCCCCAGCTTCCTAAACACACATAGTAAGTCTGAAGTTAAACATTACTGTTTATAAATTATTTCTCCACATTGCTGCGTATCACATGTATAGACCATCTACAGTAAAGCGGTGCTCACCTTGCGTGCACTGCTTGGGGTCTTCGGAGGCTTCTTTTGGCCCTTCCCTCCCGGCTGGGGTGACCTCACGGCCACATTTCGGGGAGATTTTGCTGCGCTGGACCCTGGGGATTTACGTGTGGATTTGCGGATCTTGTCTACACGTCTCTGTAAGAAGCCGCTTTTAGAGGCTCCCTTCTGTGGCGTGTTGTCAATACAGAATGCCATCGACTGTCTCCGGTCCACCTGAGAATATCAGGGTTTTGAGTTACTGGTGGAAGCATGCTAACAGGTGTCCTTTACCACTATTACTGCCACATGAACATGATAATATTTAACCCATTATTTACACTTTAAGACTGGATTTGAATATTTCTCTAGGCCATCAAGGCACTGAAACATTGGCTATGCATGAAATCTCCAAAACAAGTGAAACACTAAATTAATGACAAAAATGAAATGTCTGTCAGTGACAGAATTGTGTGTTTATATGTACCTATACACTGCATCCAGAATTTCAAAAGGGAAAATGTAGCTGACTACATAT